>RJWJ010010002.1:0-48339 GCA_004363605.1 Indri indri | reverse complement strand
TTAAGAAAAACATCTCTGTTGCCCAATCGTCGAGAAATTCTTTGGAGATGCAAAGGTCTCGTGAATGTGTGCTTTTTGACATTGCAGTCCTCGTTTAAAGAAAAAGTTCCTGATCCAAGTTCTTCAGGTTTTCAGGGGAAAACAACAACAACAACAAAAAGTACCCTTGAGATTTCCAGAGGGTTTTCTTTGTTTATCTGTAGCCCCTGCCCAGGGAGGCATTGCACGGCCTCAGAGAGTTTGGAAGGAGGGGAGGATGAGGTTTGGCCGTGTGTGTGTGTGTGTGTGTGTGTGTGAGAGAGAGACACACACACACACACACACACACACACACACACACACACACACACGGATGTACGTGTAGACACCTGCTGAGAGCCACGGGGACAGGTGGACACGTAGGCCGGAGAGACCCACACGGGGGCCCGGGCTAAAGGCAGATTTTCCCAGATATCCACACGGCTCCTTCCCATCCCCTCCGTCACCTCCCTGGGTCTGGGATCACGTGTCACCTGGCCAGTGAGATCTTTCTTGGCCCCTTATCTAAAATTGCAACAGTGACCCTGCTGCCCCTCTTCCTCCTCCCCCTTCTCAGTAGGTGCTTGTTGGATGCGTGAACCCAGAGAGGTGCACACACGGGCCTGTGCTACCAACAGAGGGTGTCTGGGTTGTGGGACGAGCCTTCTGGGCAGAGGGGCCCGGGCAAAGCCCTGGGGCAGGTGGTGGCGGGGTCAGGGCCTTCTGTGTCACCCTCTGGCCCCCAGCCTCCTGCCGTCCTCCTAGCTGAATGGCGGGGTAAACCCCACTGTAAGGCGCAAGTCCTCTGGTCCCCTGGGTGCTGCCTGGGAGGGTGCGGCATGCCCTGCGGCTTCCGGCAGGGCCACCCAGACCAGTGAAGGAGTCAGTGAATGTGAGGGTGCCCTGTCCTGAGCAGGGTCTCTCTGGGGGCCTGGGCTGGGGGCTCAGGGACCAGGAGAAACCAGTCTGTCTGGTTCAAATGGAGGAGTGGACCTTCCTTGTTCTAGGGCAGAAGCCAAGGCACCGCCTGGGCATGGAGCCAGCAGCACTGCCAGAAGGAGCACTAGAAATTCCCACCGCTTAGCCACCGGCTTCATCTGGAGGCCGTGGTTGCCGATCTGGAAACCAGGGTGGGGCTGGAGTGAGGGGCAGGGACAGCCACAGTCGGGGAGAGCCTGGGTGCCCGCCCAGCCTGGCCCTCGGAGCCAGCTGACGTGCCCGTGTTTTTACACATCACTAAACAACTCGTAGTAGGTTCCTGGGAAGGACGATCCGGGTTCCAGTCCTGCCCTGCCCTTTACCCCCAGTGACCGCGGGCACCTCTCTTTCTGAGCTTCTGTTGGGAAGTGGGCAGACCCCCCCATGGGGGTCTGGCGAAGGCAGGATCGGTGACTCACGCCTGGCGCACGGTGGGAGGCGTCAGGTGGTTATCGTGACCGAGGCTGTGAGTAATAGTAGAGATGATTGACAGGTGGACATTGGCTTAAACCTGAATTGGTCTTGTCTTGATTTTTGGTTCACTGCATTTTCCAACGTCCTTTCGGACAGTTGGAACCAGGCTACGTGGTGGCCGTGGAGGCCTGTAAGGAATTTGCTTTAAATGAAAAAATAGAATTGGCCTTGATATACGTCCAGTGGTCACCTGGAGAAGGTGCCAGGCGTGCCGCTTCCAGAGTGTTTGCTCCCCTGTGCAGCACTGGCCGCACCCAGCTCTGGGGCCCGTGGCCTCTCTGGTGTGTCTGTTTCCGGGTGTGGGGATCTGTCCTGAAACATCCTGCCCTGGACCCCTCACGCAAGCACTCTGTCCCAGCTTGGCGTATGCCCGCAGGCGATGTCCAGCCACCGTCCCCACGTCCTCCCCTGCTGTGCCCTCACCCAGCCTGCTGGCGGAGGTTGGCAGAGAGCACAGATGGGCAGCGGAGGCTGGTAGGGTGCTGTGTGGGGCGGGACCCCTGGGAACTTGCCCTGGAGAGAAGGACCCCTTCCCTGGGCCTACCACTTGGGCCTGAGCCCCGCTTCCTGAGGCAGGAGGAGGCGAGGCCAGGAGCGGGTCACAGGCTGGCACCTGCTTCCTCTTTTCATACCTAGCAACTGCGCAGGGCACGTTTCTGACCCTGCGCCACAGCTGAAGAAGTGGGATCGTGTGTGCCTGAGCATGTATTTATGGAGCACGTACTACGTGCCGGGCACTGCCGATCCGGCAATAGGCAAAGCACACAATTCCGCGTGGGGCCTGCGTTCTAGTGCATGGACTTCGCTGGAGTCGCCCAGTGGAGCCCCACGGAGACGGGGAAGGTGCTCCCCCAGCCGGCCCTTGACTCCCAAGCCCAGGGTCCCTCCCACCTACCACTTCCCCAGTGGGCCGCGCCCTTCCTGAGTCTGACCTCCGGGGAGGGGCAGGAAGAGGCAGGAGAGCTGTCAGAGGGCTGCAGGCCATTCCTGTCCCGGCCCCAGGGCGGTGTGTAGGGGACCCGTGCAGGAACTTCCCTTCTGGTCCTCGGGGTGCTGCTTTGGGGTGGGGGTGCCTGACAGCTGCCCGGTTCTGGCTGTGCGGCCAGGGGGGACTTTCTGTCTTCAAAGACCAGCAGCACAGGTGGGTCTTGTTCCTGGGCTGCTTCTCTGCGATCCCACTGACTTGTCCTCGAGCTGGTGGCACGGTCACTGCGCAGCCTTGGTGCCACACGCCTGGATGCTGGCCAGGGGAAGAAGAGGGACGCCTCCATGCGTCTTGATCAGTACTGGAGCTTTCCTCCAAAGCCCCAGGGTAGATCCTGCCGTCCCCTCAGTGGCCAGGGACTCCAGGGAATGCCCTCGTGGAGAAGGGAGGACCCCAAACTCTAGAGGACTCAGCCAGCAAGGAAGAGGGCAGGGAGCCTAGAGGGGCCCAGGACAGCCACGCGACAGGTGCCACTTTGGGGCCTCCCTGAGTCCCAGCCCTGCCTCAGAGCAGGCCCTTTGCTGGGCCACAGCCTGCCGAGCTCCCTCAGACGGCCCCACGAGGTGAGGCGAGTCAGCGAACCTGTTCGTGTAGACTTCCCTGGGGCCGCGAGGGCCGGCGCTTGTGCAGTCCAGCCGGGACTTAGCCTCTTCTGGAATAACAAAAAGAAAAGCGGACACTTCCGTCGTGCCCATTGCTGTACGTGACCTCATGGGTCCTTAAAGTAGCTCCACTCTGCTGGGATGCCAGGGCCCATCAGGGGGTCAGGCGGGAGGTCACCCATCGGCCCTGTGACGTTCTCTGCTGGGCCTAGGTGGGAGGAGGACCCATTGATTTCCCACCTCGGGAACTGTGACCAGCCCTCAAGGATGTGACAGTGACTTGATCTTCCTTTCAGCAGCTTTTACAGGGCCCCTGGCAGGGCCCAGGTCCTGAACTGGGTGTCGGGGGCAGCGGTGAGACAGACGGCTGTTGCCCTGCCCTCGGAGAGCTCGCGGTCTGGGGAAAGAAACAGAATGACAGTCCTGGGTGGTGGGAGCCTGGGAGGCCGTGCGAGCACAGAAGAGGGTTCTGGAACACAGACTGGAGGAGTGGGGAAGGTGTCCTGGAGCACCTGACATCTCAGCTGAGATGAAAGAGGAGTTACCAAGAGTTACCAAGCCAGGGCCCCGGCACAGGGGTATACAGCAGGGGCCAAATCAGTGTTTCTTGGCTAAATGAGAAACGAGGCCAAGGCTCTGGCAGACTCTGCCCTGTCTCGCCCCCAGGTGCTGGGGCTGCTGGTGTGGGCCCTGATCGCCGACACCCCGTACTACCTGTACCCGGCCTACGGCTGGGTGATGTTCGTCGCTATCTTCCTCTGGCTGGTGACAATCATCTTCTTCGTCCTCTACCTGTTTCAGCTGCACATGAAGCTGTACATGGTGCCCTGGCCGCTGGTGGTGAGTCTGGGTGGGGACACGGGGTGGCTCAGGCTGACCCCCGAGAGTGGCCGTCCCTAATGAGAAGCGACAAGGTGGGGGCGGGGTGGCTGGCGTCCTCCCTGACCATCGCTGGCCAGCAGAGCCGGTGTGCGGGGAGGGTTGAGGGTTCCGGTGTCCGGTTTTTCTGAGCACCATGAGCCAAGAAGGACATAGGCTTGACCTTGTCCCAGGAAGCGGGTAGAAGTGAGGGGCCTTCTAAATGGATGCACAAGAGGCCACTTGGAATCTCGAAAACATTTTTCCTTTTTGTGGGTGGTCGGAATTTGAGCCTGTGTTGTGTGGGCTTGTCCTCTGTGGCTGGAGGCTGGGGTGAGCTGCCAGGAGTCACCCAGGCCCTCGGGCACCCAGCTGCCTCCAGGGTGAGGCCCCGTGACCAGGGGAGAGGCTGGGTCCCAGGTTTGCCCCAGGACACGGGGCTGAGAGCGGACATGGGAAGTACCCCGGCCAGACACAGAAAGCTGCTGGTTTTTTTTTTTTTTCCTCTGACCCGGAAAACCCCTGCAGCTGGGGTCTGAGGCTTTCAGTGAGCAGAGAGGCGAGAGAGGCGCATGATTGTAAGACAAGCAAGGCTGGGACTAGGCGTCATTGTTTGCAATTCAATGACTTTTTAAACTGAGGAAACGTGAGTCATCCTCAAGACAGAATGGGTTTGTTAGATCTCCACGTCACTGGCAGGTGCCTGCCGGTGTTTGCAGGGGTCGCTGGGCTCCCAGGGAAGACTTTTTTTTTTTTTAGACAGAGTCTCACTCTGTTGCCCTGGGTAGAGTGCAGTGGTGTCATCATAGCTCACTGCAACCTCAAACTCCTGGGCTCAAGCGACCCTTCTGCCTCAGCCTCCTGAGTAGCTGGGACTACAGGTGCCCACCACCATGCCTGGCTAATTTTTTCTATTTTCAGTAGAGATGGGGGTCTTGCCTTTGCTCAGGCTGGTCTTGAACTCCTGACCTCAGGTGATCTTCCTGCCTTGGCCTCCCAGAGTGCTAGGATTATGGGCATGAGCCACCGTGCTGGGCCTGGCAGGGAAGATTTTAAGGCAAGAAGAAGGCAGCTTGACTCCTGGCCTCAAGGTCCAGCCCTCTGCCCCATGTCCTGGGAGCCTCTAAGAAAGAAGTCTCTGGAGATGGAAGCTTCTGTGTCTCTTAGGCACAGATCTGGGGCTCCGCCCACGGGTGTTGAAGGAAGGAGGCTGCTTACTGCAGGCCGTGGTGGCAGGGCACTGTTTCTAGTGCTCTTGGACCTTTAACAGATGGGGCAAGGAGGGATTAACTGCAGGTAGAGAGGCTGGGTTAGACCAGACCCCTATGGGATCCAGGTGAGATACATGAGTTAAGCGGGTCAGGAGGGGCTCTGCACCCATCTGTCTGTAGGGAGCCACCCCACTCAGCTCCATCTGTTGCTAGTGGGAATCCGGGTCCCTTGATGCCAAATCTTTTGATATCTTTAGATTTTTTAATATGAAAAAGTTTTATATGAAATCTAATTTTAAGATGTTGGTAATTTTTAAAAAGCGTATGGGGCAAACTGAATGTTTAAGGGCCACCAGTTTGAAGACTGTTAACAGACCCAAGTGTGTGGAACATGGGAGCGGAGCCTGGTGGTCAGCCGAGGGCCCCTTCCTGCCAGTCTGGCTCAGTGTCCAGCTAGGGGTGTCTGGGTCCTCCCGCAGTCCTGACCCTGGCATTTGCTTGGGGCCTTGAGCTTAGGATGTCGCCAAAAGGGAGACATAGATTCCTCCCCCCGGATGCAGAGAGAGAGATGTGAGACCGCACCCTGGGAGCAGCTGCAGAGCCAAGCCCCGCAGAGGTACTGGGGAGGGCCTGGGCTGGCCCTGAGCCACACTTGAGGTGGCCCCTGTTTCCTTAGCTGGTACAGAGAGATGGGTCACGGATTGGCCTTCTGCTATGGGGAATGGGTTTGGCCTCATGGGACTTGGCCCTGGCCCTGACCCCAGCACTGTAGGCCTTCCCATCATTTCCCCTCCCACTCTCAGCCTTAGGTAAGGGGACTGCTACCTTTTGAGGTCTTTTTGGTGGGAAAGACCCACGTGTCTGCATCCCCATCCTCTGGCTACTAAAGGGGTGCGCCAGTGGGAACCAGGAGGTTCCGGCTCAGTCTCCTCATGTCTTAAGGCTTTTCTCCCCACCCCACTTCCCACCGACCTCCGGCAGTTAATGATCTTCAATGTTGGCGCCACCGTCCTCTACATCACCGCCTTCATCACCTGCTCCGCGGCAGTCGACCCGACGTCCCTGAAGGGCACACGACCTTACAACAAGCGTGTGGCCGCCTCGGTGAGTATGCTTCCTGGGCCCCCAGCGGTCTGCAGGGGAGGTGGGCCAAACTGGGGTCTTGGCCCTAGAACTCACTCAGCTCCCTTGGTCTGAGGCCAGGCACCTGCCACCTCCTGAGCAGTTACCACCTGAACTCTCAGTGGGTCTCAGAGGGGAGCCAGGCTGCTTTCGGGCTTCCATAATTCACAGTAAAACCTTGAGGAACCAAAATGCTTGGGGAACAGTGTGTGGCGGCCAATGGAAGTTTCAGGTTAGCTATTGAACTCTGTTGTAAATCAGTTCTGCCATGCTGATTTAGGGTCACATGCCCCTTTGGAGAATCTATTAAAAACTGGGGACCCTCCCCATTTGACAAGTGCACATGCGAAAACATTTTGGTTTAAACCATTTGGGGAGATTCACAGGCTCTTCCATGAAGCCCAACTCTGGACGCGTGTCAAGTGGCCAGTGGTGCCGCAGTCCCCTCCACGCCTGCCACTCCACAGGGCCTTGCACCCGTTTCCTCCAGGACCCTGTGACCCCCCAGTGAGGAAGAGGAAGGGACTGCCAGTCCCTCGACAGACAAGGAAACTTTGGCGCAGAGAGGCTGAGTAACAGGCTCGTCGTGGCTAAGTCCAGGGTAGGGCAGGGTCTAGACGAGCAGTTGGGTTTCCTTACTCTCCCTGGTGAAGGTGGTTTCGAAATTAGTAAATTCAGGCACAGGAACAGAGGCATGGAGCTTCTGAATATGGTTGTAGGTACGAGTATAGAGGCATGAACTGGTTCCAGAAAATTCCTAGGGTGGCCTTTGAATGTTGTCTTTTTAAAACTGAATCCCTGCGCGGTGTCCCCTCAGTCACTCTCACCGTCGCCCTTCTCATGGTCTGACACAACGTGCCCGTGCGGTTTTTGTTCCCGTGTTAGAAGGTCACGTTGGCGGCTCCAGAAGCTGGTGCTCATTAGCCCCCCGACAGGCAGCCGTCAAGCGCACGTGGCTAAGAATGAGGAGTTAATGTCTGGTTCACGGAGGGGCTGTCACTCAGGGTTTCACAGGCTGGGCCTGGTGCTTTCGTCACTGTCACCCAGTACTCAGACTGACAGCCGTGCCCTTCTCTCCTCTTTCAGTTCTTTGCGTGTCTGGTGATGATTGCCTACGGCGCGAGCACTTTCTTCAGTTTCCAAGCCTGGCGTGGAGTAGGCAGCAACGCGGCCACCAGTCAGGTGGCTGGCGGCTACGCCTAAACCACCTGTGCCCTGGCCCACCCTGGGGCCGAAGCTGTCGCTGGGTCACAGTGCAGGGTGGCCCCGCAAGCCCAAGGCTGGGGAGCCCTGTGTGGAGTCAGCCTGGCAGGGACTATACTTTCTCCCCTCTGCTCATCAGACTCAAGCTCTCACAGCGCTCCTAAGGAAACAGGCCCAAGTTGGCACATGTACAGGCTGGCAAGAGGCCAACGCCCGGGACCTCGTCCCCATCCCCCTTATTCAGTGGAAGGTGACGGGGGATACGGGGGCCACTGTCTCTGCCTTGTCTTTAGAGGACTTCAGCGTCCGAGGCTGAGGCCCACCCTTCTCAGCAGCACTAAATGCACTAACAAAGACGGCAGCCCTGCAACCTGACCTGCCCTAGCCTAAGCCTAACAAGCAACACGTGTCATCTTAGTCTTTGTTCCAGAAGAGCTCTGCAAGCTACAAAACCATTCCAATTCCTTAAAACGCAACTCCAACCCGAACCTGCCCGAGCCATGTCACTTGTAGGAAGAGGGTTACGATTTTTGACAGCACGGTCTTCCTTGCCTGCATGGCAGACATAGCAGTTACTTAAAGCAAATCAGGTGTAAGTGACTTCTCAATGACGAAAGACCCATCCAGGCTTCTTTCCTGCCTTTCCTAAGCCCGTCTCTATAACACTCCCTTTGGGAAAAGCTAACGGCCACGCCGACTGCCGCCCTGCCACTGTTGATTAGGCTCATGGGACACGGAGGAGGGAGGGAATCAAGACCTTGCCGGGTAAGTTGTCATGTGTCGGTAGTGACTTTGTTGTTTCTTTTTCTTTTCTTCTTTTTTTCACAAAAATAAAGATGGAAGAACTTATTTGGGAAAGTTGTTGGGAATCACAGTCGTAGGGGATCGTAAATGTCAGGGAGCTGCAGGTGGACTGAATAAAGGTTCCGAATGTCTACTACGGGGCAGTTCAGGTTCCGGAGTCGCTCCTTACCACAGGCTAATCACGGGCCACCCACACTTCCTGCCTGCTGTGTCTGGAACAGTCCTGCTCTGTGCCGTTTGTCCTGGCGTAAACGCAGTGGCACTGCCTTTTATCCTCAAGTGTTCCAGTCTAACAATAACTAACTTAGTCACTCCTGCTTTGGGCACAAGATTTCCATCATGTCCCAAGTCTGTGAAGCTCAGAGGTCACATAATCAAGGTGGCTGGCCACGCTAGATGCCCAGAGCCAGCAGCGACAGCAGACAGGAAAGCATCTGAGCTGGCCGGGCTCATTCTTCCGCCACCACGGAGCCACGTTCTCCGAACGCTAAGCCAAAGGTGTTTCTAGGCACCCTCTGTCCTTTTTAAAAAAGTGGGAACAATTAAAATGCAACGAGGTACAGTGGCAGACGGCTGCTTTTACTAAGCAAGGGGGGAGAGCATCCTCAGGTATAACAGCTTCCCCTTTTACTCTCAAGTGTCTCAGAGTTTGAATAATAAGTTATAGTCATTCCAGGATTAAGATATAGAAGAGTTTAGTTTTAAGGAAGAGCAACCTATGCTAGCGCATAAAAGAAAAAAATCCTAGGTTAGAGAGCTCACCCCACAGGTGAGCCGAGGCCCTAAAACACAGCTGACTTCAGGAGGGACATTAACATGCCCAGTCAGTCCTTAGACTGCAGTTTGGGGGACTATCGCTTCCCATGGGGGAGGGGTCCTAAGCAATAGGAGGGCGGGGCTGGGGCAGAATGTTGGGCTTTCTCAGCCCAGGCCAGGCAGGAGCCCCTCGAAGGTGGCACATGACATCTCAGTCCAAGCGTCTGTGTGGTCAGAGACACAGATTGCTAGGTTATTTTAAAAGAAATCAGAAAGCCTACTTACAACATTAAGCATGCTTTTTTTTTTTTTTGAGTAGAAATTTGCCTTTCTTCTTGCTGTGTTTTCATCACTTAACCTCTGAGCTTGTCCACTTGCCCTTTCTCAACCAGGCAGGCTGCTCGACAGGTCTTACCAAGTTCCCCCAACATGCCTGGCCTGTGGTGGACAGTCCCATTTGTGAGAAGAGCAGGAAGAGAAAGCAAGCGCTGGAGAGGTGGCATTTTAAAAAGCTGGCTCTGAGAATGGTTTTCAAGGACCAAAGCAGGCTGGTCTGCGTGCAGTGGTGTTTACAACAGCCAGCTGCAGATTTGTTCTTCTCCACCCCCACTGCTTCACCTGACTAGCCTTTAAAAAAAAAAAAAAAGGTCGAGGGGGCAAAGCAATAACACCCTGGTGGCGGTGGCTATACTGCAGAAAGGGAATGACTCATCTAGAATGATGGTTCTTGCCAAACACCTCAAATTTTACTCATGGTACAAAAGTATTTAATAAGCAATACATCAGTACAGAAAAACAGTTCATAGCTCATCCTTTAAAACCAGAATACCCAGTGTAAAGTCAGTACAGATTTTTACTTTAAAAAAAAAAAAAGGGTACACATTGGAATTGAACTACTATGTTTTTTCTTCTTTCTAGAGATATGATATACATGTTTTCTGATACGTAATATTCTACCAAACATTGTATTAAACCAAAGCAGACAGATGACCAGCAAAGCTGTTTACTACCTCCTACTCATGCTGAGCTAGACGCGTGGAACACCATCTTGGTAGGAGAGATTTTGACAGGAAGAAGAAATGAGGAGTCCCTACCTACCCCAACAGAAAACCTAACAAACTGGTTTTTACAGAAAGGATTTTCAGCAAACATGCACAAAAACATTTAACATGCTATTAAGAACAAGATAGCTTTTAGTCAATTTCCAGCACACAGCATACATTCAACAGCGCCCAGTAAAATAAGAATGAATGCCAATATAGAAAGCATTTTTGCCTTCATAGCATGAACGGCTAAGCACACAGCATATAATACTTTGATCTTTAAGTGGGTAATCATGGAATTTCCAAGATCACGTCCACTAGGTTAGCCTGAGTATTTCATCTATAAAAATATTTTTTCAAAAATAATGCTTAAGAGACTTCTAGGAACAGTGGGACTACATCAGGACCAGCAGAAGACACAGTGATACAAGGATTGCAAATGTTAAGACTAGGTAAAGGACATCTCTTTCAGTTGATTGCTACAGCCAGGACAAGCTGTGATCACAGGAGATTCGGAAATCTCAAGATGGGCAGCTGGCTTGAATAACACCCTAAATAAATACCCCAAACCCCAATGAGGCTGAAGGACTGAAATTCTGACCCATGTGAAAAAGAGCTGTGAGTGCACAAAAAAAATTCATGCAAAGTCTACTGGGACAAACAGGGTTCGTAATGGAGGGTTATTCCACACTATTGACACACCAACATGTTTGCTGGGGAAGGGGCCCCCCAAGTGGAATGCCTGACCATGGGCTTGCTCCAGAGGAGTCTGACTCAGAAGCACGTGACTGAGGGATCTCACTGGGGAGGGTTTAATGAATACAAGAAGTTGTTCCAGAATGACCAGGTCCAGGAGGGTTAGGTCCTTTTGTTTTTGACCCATCAATACTTAACATGAATGCAGGACGGAGTCAGTCTTTGTAAGTAAGATGTATTCTTCTGTCGTCATTAGCTGAGCCTTTTGGCCTCTTGGGTCCGTGACATCCAGAATGATCCCATTCGTTGGCTGCATGTAGGATCTAGTGCCGTAGATTGTTCTGGGAAGTTGGCATAGAAGATGATTTGCACAATGAAGTCACCACTAAACCACTGCTTAAGTCCGGTCCCCGGCCTTCTTTTTCCTGCACAAGAAAAACAACCAACCTCAAAAGTCAAGGAATAGAAAGAGTTCTGGTTCAGGACCCTGCCTCTGGCATGGGGAAGGCAGAGCTCAGGGTGGGAGTGTGGACCATCGGGGGGAGGGGGGGAGTACGCTGAAAGGGAAAGGAGGTTATTTTGCATTTCTGCTCAACACTGGCCCTGGTCATTCTTAAAATGCAATCTTAAAAATGTACCTCTCTTTACTGGAAAACTTTTTTTTTTTTTGAGATGGGGTCTTGCTACATTGCCCAGGCTGGAATGCACTGGCTATTCACAGGTGTGATCATAGCACAGCACCTCCTGAGAGCGGCTGGGACTAGAGGCACACACCACCATGCCCAGCACCATTTATTTTTCTTATAAAGAGCCTGCATTATAAGGCAAGGCAGAATGAGACCTGCTTTTTGTTTTCTGTCCTTCTGATTATTTCGGAACCCTACAATCGAACTGGGGGTCTGTTTCACGAAAACATGAAAAGGTCCCAGCCAAGGTAGAACAGCAGCTCACTCTTCTGATACCTCACCAGCTACTAGACTGATATTGGTCAATTTTAAGGGAAAGTGATGGCAAGTGCGTGGCAAGTGGTTTGTGTTCAATAGTTCTACTCGGAACTTTCTAAGTGGTTCAATGTAGCTAAATAAACAGGCGGTAGTAACTTACTGCTCTGTAGTCCAGAAACATTTCTTTAAAAGCCAGAAAATCTGTAAATGT
This sequence comes from Indri indri, assembly GCA_004363605.1. Taxonomy (NCBI): domain Eukaryota; kingdom Metazoa; phylum Chordata; class Mammalia; order Primates; family Indriidae; genus Indri; species Indri indri. Next base: position 36,434 of record RJWJ010010002.1, on the reverse strand, counting down.
GAGCAGCATGTCAAATATGTCACCAGCCACTTCATCCTTATGGTGCCTGCAAAAAGAAAGGATGACTATTTCATGAATGAAAGATGCAACAGTCTCTTCAAGATTTCATTCAAAGGTTTTGAGAGCTTCCCACCCAGGACCTGACCACCAAGTGCTCGCTCTGGGGGTGGGGAGGGCCTTTTGTTCACACTAGGGAAGATGGTGAGAAAATGTTAAAAAAAAAAAAAAAAATAGAGTCTAGCTCTACTCACTGTAACGTTGTTGTGAAAGCCGCCATGTTAAATCCAGGAATCCGCTCTAGCAGCTGTTCTTCAATATACTTTTCTACCAGAGAAATCTACAACAGTGGAGAGAATCTTGGTGAGACCACACTTTGGGAAAACAAGACTGCTTTTCAGAGAGCCTGTCCTCCAGCCCCTCATCAACATTTCCTGAGGTTCTGGTCTATGTCCCAGGCTCTATGCTGAGTGGTGGGGACACCAAAGAGGACCAAAACACAGCTCCTGTGCTGGATCAGCACTCGGCCTGGCATGGCAGAGAGGCATTTGCTGGTAATTATGCTGCAGCAGGATGGATGTTGTACACAGGTGCAGACAGTGAGCAGCAGGGCTTGTCCATGCCCACTTCCCAGTGCTGGGGGAAATATGGGGAGGGGGGTTGGCTTCCTGGGCAGATGATGGCATCGGTGCAAACAACATACAAAAAGCATACACTCAGAGGCAGTCACAGCTTCCTTCTAGGTGGGTTTCATCGTTTATGCTGTGCTTCTGTGTTAAGAAAATAAAGTCCAGGAGGCTCAACCCTATTATCAGATAGATGAGATAATCCCAGGAGGCTGCCAAGAGGCCTCAGGGTATAGTGTAGAGACCCAACGGTGATGAGTTGAGGTTCCTGGGTTCCGGTCTTGGTTCTTCCGCCAACTAGTGGCAAGGTAGTGATCTTGGTCACAATTTTCACTTTTGCTTAGCAGTCATGTGTACCTGACTAGATTACATAGAAGAAAGAAATAGTGTGTGAAAGCAAAAAGGTTTTTCAAAAGCATACATACATAAGCAAGGTATCGTGAACTCATGTATTGCAATTGAAAGCAGAATTATGGTAAAGCCAAACCTTTTATTTTATCATTTTTTTCGAGATGGGGTGGGGAGGGTGTCTATGTGGCCCAGGCTGGTCTGGGCTCAAGTGATTCTTCAGCCTCAGCCTCCCGGGTAGCTGGGACTAAAGGCCTGCGCTATGGGTGCCTGTTTCAAACTTCTTTTAAATAAGAAGTTGATGAGCTCGTCCAATATTTGCCTGAAAGTCATTTGGAAAACAGCCCCAAGAGCTGTGTGGAGCAAAAGGAACTAAACCAGATTCTATTTAGAATTCCTGGCAGTGTATGGTGGCATATTTTAAAAGACAGCAAAATTGCAGTATCTTTTGATTCTAAATCTTAAAGAAACCCTAATCTCCTAGTAGGAGAAATAGAAATCTACTTACGTATTCATTAAAAATAGGTGTGTAGGTGAGTTTATTCTCTTCCGTGTCTTCAAATTCCTGGTAGTACTTGTCCATGAAATTTCTCTGTAGTATCTGGAACTCGTCATCTGAACCACGACAGGGCAAATTTATTCTTTTTAATGGAGACTACAAACCATTATGATTTATAAGTAGGCAAGACCTATGTTAGCCATACTTACTGCTTTCTCAATGGCCAATCTCTAGGAGAAGGAAAGCTGGTGTTTTAAGGGGGTATCTATCATCTGGGACACTGATGGTGAAATAGACCAATCCAGTCTCTTTTTTAAATTGTGGTAAAATCTACAAAAAATTTTTATCATTTTAACTATTTTTAAGTGTATAGTTCAGTGGCATTAAGTATGTTCACATTGTTGTGCAACCATGACCACCATTCTGCCGTTCATTTTAAATATATCCATATGGGTGGCTTGGGAACGCCCTCATATTACTTTTCTGTAAAGAAACAAACTGGTTCTCTCTTATTTTAATATAATTTCAGCAGCAGTTGTGGAAGCAGTGTAGTGATTATAAGTATGGGGCCTGATAAGAGCTAGCCTGCCTGGGTTCAAATCCCACTTCAGCCAAGCTGTGTGACCTTGGATAAGTTAATTAATTTCTCTAAACCTCTATTTCTTCATCTGCAAAATGAGGATGATTTATAGTACCTATCATACAGGATTGCTAGGTGGAATTTAAATGAGAATTCATGTAGAAACTATTGTAGTTCAGAGTGAACACTTAATAAATGTTAGGATACTCAATAGAATATTCTGCCTAAAAATTAAAGGAAAGCTTCAGAAACTACCCAGACCTTGGGATAAATACCCTGGGCTTACAGAAGGCTCATTTTTCCCACAGCATAAGAGGCAAAAGAACTGAACAAATTCTTCAGTATTCCCCAGAAATCCTCAAATCCACATGGCACAAGAGCTTAATAGTGAAACATCTATATTCAGGAGTTAAGGGCATGAACTTTTATAGGATCTGAACTTGGTCAAAAAAACTTGGTCAATAATTTTCAGGCTAAACTAGATTAAGCTATACAGCAACACTAAATAACAGTATTCTTTTCCTAATTCTCACAAAACTTGAAGTCAACAGAATTTTCTCTAGTTTAAGTTTTTCCCTTCTACATATTTGTCTTAAACCTTTGGGATCTGTTACTGCTTGTCTGTTATTTAGCAGGATTTATGGATGAAAATATGAATCCACAAATAACAACTCAAAACCCAGGAAAATACAGGGCCAGCTGAAGTTTGGCGCCTTGTTTTCTTCATGGATGTGTGTGCTCATGGCTATGGTTTTATGGCATGAAAATATTAAAACTATCTAAAAAACAAAATTGTCCTTACCCTACATATGAAATAAAGTAGGTCATTCTTTCCTGAAGCTTTGCCGAGAACTCCATACTTCTCGGTGCCCCATTACCTGAGTAAGTCCCTTCCAGACCCCTGAATTTATGGTTATCGTTTTAAGGAGTATTGGACTGTTTGTTTCTAAGACAGACTGAAGTAAGGCTTACTTAGTATTACATTGTGCTACATTAAAAACTGCATGCAGCTTGGTATTTTCTGTTTCTAAAATTAACTCTCCAAAATCATTTTAATGTCCTTAAAAGCAATATCCTTAAAAGCTTACCCATGATAATGTCCTCTAAATAGCCAACCACAGCATCAAATTCTGCATCAGAGGCGGAGGAACTGCAAAATATGCCTGCATTAGGTGCTGTTTCAAATAATTCGTTTTTAAAATAATTTTTATGATGGACATTTTCAAACGTGCACAAAAGTAAAAAGAGCAAAATGAACTTCCCATCAGCTAGCTTCAACAATTAAGAATGATTATCATCTAGCAATTCCAAACAGAAGAAAACACACGTGACACATCTGTGACATGAACGTTGAATGTGATGGCTCCATTTTCACAAAACCTGATGACACCATGAATTACAAAAGGGACAAATGAAAGGAGCAAAGGCTGGCGTCAGACGTCTCCAGGCTTCTCCGCATTTATTTCCTGCGGGATCTACTCACCGCATCTTTGCTATCGCCCCACACCTATCTGCTTGTGTGCATGAACCCCGCGCAGACGAAATACTGGCTAGGAGGGTAATTTGATCAGGGGTCCCTGATGGGGGGCGGGTGGTAGTGGTGGAGGGTTCTCTGACGCGCGGCCAGGCCCAGGCGGCTCAAGCCCGCCAGGTTTTGCGGACGGCTAAGGGTTGAGGGAGGGGCGGGGAGGGGGTGTGGATTGTGATGGAGGTGCCCATAAACGGGTGACTCCCGTCTAGCATTCCTGTCCTCAGGGGCCTGAACCCGGCGGCCTCAGAAACCACAAGACGGAGCCTTGGCGGTTCCCCGCCCCGACCCTCTGAGGACACCCGTTTTACAGGGCTGGGGCCGAGGCCGTGCGCCTACTGCCCCCGGCCCCCAGCGCCCGAGCCCTGGCGGCGTCACTCACAAGGACAGCGCGAAGCTCTCTTCTTCTAAGGCATCCATCGTCACCGCCGCCACACCTATCCGCGCGGGCGAGCCGGCCAGGTGGGCTCCTACCCTGCCCGCCGCCCGGGGCCGGGCCCAGCCTCCGCTCTGCTCCACAAGGCCCCAGCACGCATCGAGGGCACGGCGCTCAGCCGGCCGGGAGGGACGTCGCCGTCCCGGCCCGCTCCCCGCCCTGCCGGGTCAGCGCTTGTGCGCGAGGCCCGACCCCAGGCTCCCCGGCTGCGGCCACGCGCGGGCCGGGCCTGTACGCGCCGCCGCCGCCCTTGGTCCAGACGTCGGTTACCAACTGCGGGGAGCCGCGCCCCGCCCCCCGTCACCATGGCCACCGCAACCCTTCCGCTTTTGCCCCGCCCCGGCGTCGGGTAACGCGAGCCCGTGATTGGCTGCCAGCAGCACGCAAGGCGGCGGGAGAGGAAGTCGGGAAAGCGAGAGAACGTCCGGTGGGATGTAGGACCTCGCTACGCAGGCAGTGGCTCACTGGAATGTTCCCTCAATGTGCAGCGTCTGAATCTTCGCGTCGCTCCCACTTTATGGGTGAAGGAACAGAAGCCAAGAACCTCAGTTTCCCCACGTAGCAAGTTGAGGGTAAATTGCATCTCGCAGCGTGTTCGCGAAGTTAAGTAGTTTGAAGCGCGTTTTAAGAGCCTTGTAAATTTCCAAGTCGCTTGAGAGCCAATCTCTTTATCCCTTGAGCCAGATAAAACAGATCTCAAATTTGCAAGACAGTTACTCCACGCTGAAGGAAAGCCCCACCGGAAGAAGTGGATGCCTTGTAATTTACATTATAATCTTAACACCATAAAGATTATTCCTTGGCTAATTATCCAAGATAAAAGTTGACAGAACCACTTTGAGCAACGCAGTCACAAATCGGATAACTTCGCTCCGGGAAAAGTCCACTCCAAAGCTGCCAAATTTTGAAAAAGGATTCCCTAGAGCTGATTTCTCTTGGACCACTAAGCATTCTGTCTCTTTGGTTGCATACTACCTTTTGGCCAAATGTGTGGTATATGACTAGAGGGATTGAAAGTGTGAACTGAAGGTCAGATAGCTAACCTGAGTGGATTAGCAGATATCTTTGAGTGGACATACAGTATCTGTGGGATCTGGAACTAAAGATGGTTACAAAGACACAGTTGTATGCGGGGTGACATCAATTCTGAGTCACTCTGTTTAGCACCAGGTGGAGGGCAGGCATTTAAAATGGTTTGCTGAATTAGTGGGCCAAGTTCTGTTTGGTTAAGCACTGGTCACACAATTCACAGCAAACAGCAAATTTCTTCATGACCTACTTTATATGCCACACTTATTTCTGGACTAAATGGACTGGCCCACCCTTCCTAAATCATTTATGAGGTCAGAGTAGAAGAGGAACAAAACTTGATTTCATCTATTCTGGTTATCTATTGTTGATAGAAACCACCTGAAAATTCTGTGGCTTTAAACAATTATTTTGCTCACTAATTTGCAGCTTGGGCAGGGCTTGGCAGGGACAGCTAGTCTCTGTTCCACTTGGTATCAGCTGGGGCAGCTGGAGTGGAGCTAGAGGAACCTCTTAAAAGTTCACTCACGTGCCTGGCAAATTAGTGTTGGCTCTTGGCTGGGAGCTCAGCTGTGGATGTTGGCCAGAGAACTGGGGATCTCAGTTCCTCTCCATGTAGGCCTTCCCTGGGATTCTTGGGTTTTCTCACACCATGGTGGCTGGGTCCAAGAGCAAGTATTTCAAGAGACAGGAAGTGGAAGCTGGCAATCACTTAAAGGCCTAGTACTGGAAACTGGAACAGTATAGCTTCCACTGTATCCTACTGATCAAGCAGACACGGAGCCGCCCAGATTTAAGAAGGGACATAAACTTCATTTCTTGATGGGAGAAATGTCAAAGAATTTGTGGCCATCTTTTAATCCATTTCACAGTCCCTGGCTCTAGGATCAAATGAGGATAAAATAGGTACCCACTTAATCAGGCACGTGCTAGATACTGTGCTAAACATTTATAAATACATTGTCTCATTTTCAAATATTTGAAACTGAGAAAAAAACCCTATAAGGTGGGTATTGTCTCCATTTTACAGACTGGGAAACCAAGGCTTAGTGGGACCTGGATCCAGGCCCACTCCAGAGGGCCTGTTTCAACCATCATGCTATAAGCCCCTAATCCTTGGGTTTTTAAACCACACTCCTGGAAATCAGAACATGATGTTTCTTTTTTTTTTTTTTTTGAGACAGAGTCTCACTCTGTTGCCCTGGCTAGGGTGCCGTGGCGTCATCATAGCTCACAGCAACCTCAAACTCCTGGGCTCAAGGGATCCTCTTGCCTCAGCCTCCTGAGTAGCTGGGACTACAGGCATGTGCCACCATGCCTGGCTAATTTTTTCTATATATTTTTAGTTGTCCGGCTCATTTCTTTCTATTTTTATTAGAGCCGGGGTCTCGCTCTTGCTCAGGTTGGTCTTGAACTCCTGACCTCGAGTGATCCACCCGCCTCGGCCTCCCAGAGTGTTAGGATTACAGGCGTGAGCCACCGCGCCTGGCCAAGAACATGATGTTTTCTGTTGAAAATGGTGGTCTTTTTCCCACTTGTAGAAAACTTAAAAAATTGACTTGAATATACTAAATGATGGTTTTCCATTAATAATTTTCTAAATCCTTTGATTGTGGATTAGCATTATGAATTAGTCTAAGTGAAGTGGGGCTCGCTCATGCCTGTAATCATAGCACTTTGGGAGGCCTAGGTGGAAGGATTGCTTGAGGCCAGGAGTTCGAGACCAGCCTGAGCAACATAGTGAGACACCATCTCCACAAAAAAAATTTTTTTTTCTGAGTGAATAAATAGTAAAAGATGAATGATGGGCAATCTTGGAAAGAGCTGATCTTAGGTGGAGTTTGTTTTCATGGTACGCGGTCAAGATGGTTGAAACTCATGGAAAAGTAATTTTCTGCTGGTGAAATTGTTTCCATTTCTGTGACTGAATCCTTTCCTGGCACTCTGCAAATGGCACTGTGACTTTCTCCTGCTCTAAGTCATTCAAAAAGGTGGCAATTCACTAAAAAAGCTTTTTTGGCTGGAAGCCTGGATTTCCCCAATGAATCACTGGGAAAATGCCATAATTTTTTGTTTTTCCCCTGGTAACACTCTATTAGCAGTTAAAATCTAGCTTTTAATTTCTCTTAAAATACTTATAATTCTGTGCAGAATATGGATGTACTATTTACTGTCTTCCACATATCTTGCTAACCCCTAGTTTTTTCTTTTATGTGGAGCACATGTCTTTCTTTCCCTTTGAAGTAGCTCCATGATTACAACTCTGCTTCCATCCTGGGTGATTTAATCAATTTAATATTGAAGTCTTTTTGTTTTATGGTTTAGAAGTTAAGAATTGGAAAAGTAGGCCAAGGCGGGAGGAGGATTTGAGCTCAAGAGTTTGAGACCAGCCTGAGCAAGAACGAGACCCCATCCCTACAAAACTATAGAAATATTAGCCGGGCATGGTGGTGCGTGCCTGTAGTCCCAGCTATTTGGGAGGCTGAGGCAGGAGGATTGCTGGAGCCCAGGAGTTTGAGGTTGCAGTGACCTAGGATGACACCACTGTACTCTAGCCGTGGTGACAGAGCGAGACTGACTCAAAAATAAATAAATAAACAAATTGGTCAACTGGTAAAGTGAATCACCTTAGGAACAAAGTTCAAGGGTAGGTTTTTAGAAAGCTGTTAGGCTCCTGCATCCCTTTGACAACTGGCAGATTATCTACTGATTCCATCTATTCTTCTCAATCTCCACTGAATTTACAGACCACCTTCACCTCTCGGCTGGACTACTTCAAAGTTTCCTTACTGGTCTTACTATTTTCGTTTTTGCTTATCCTCTATCCCCACCCCCTCCCTCCATTCCATTCTCCAAATAGAAGCCAGAGCCATCTTTTAGAATTATTTATCAAGGTACTTCTATGCTTAAACTCCTTTGCTTTCTACTGCATTTAGTATAAAATACAAAATCCTTAACATGACCTTCATGAGCAGTTCCCTGACCTCCCCAACACTGGAGCATACTATTCTAACCCACTTGCTGCTTATTTTACTAGTTATAGGGGCCTTCCATCAGATCCCAAAGCCCACTGAGCTCCTTTCCTCCTTAATGATCTTTGCCTGTAACATTCACGTAGCTACCCGATCCTAGAAGCTTGTCCTCAGTCTCTCTTCCTGGCTACGTCCTACTTTCCTACTTCCTCCTTTTAGTTTTATTAATGTTACTTCCTCAGTGAAGTTTCCTCTGACATCCCCCCCGCCCCCAACCACCTAAACTAGGTCCCCCTCATTCTCTCTAGGACCCTATTCTTTTCCTTCAGGGCACTAACAATTTGTTACAATGAACACAAATATATTGTCTTCTCCCCACTACCAGACCTAAGCTCCACGGATGTTTTGTACACCACATAGGCACAATTCCCTGCACAAATAAAAATTTCCTGGATGAATAAGTGATTAACTTTATTCTTAATTCTAATACTTGATTTTCTTATACTCTGAAAAGTAGCCCATAAAATTTGAGAGTATAATGTCTTGCAACCTTAGCAGTAGGCATCAATGAAAGTTGTGAGATCTTAGTCAAAAAAGGCAACAGATGTTTTATTCTTCAATGCAAATTACTGTAATCACCACAAGCTAAAGAAGAGGACATCTCTCTCTATATATTTATATATATTTTTGGATTTATGGAAGACTAAAGACGTGGGAGAAAATCCAGCACCCAACATGTACAGCCAGTAAGGAAAATCAGCTCTGTAATAGGACAGGTTTAATGAACTACAAACAAGAAAGGGTGGGAAAGGAAGAAAAAAATGTGCATTGAGCTTAAGACACTGTAAAACTCAGAAGACATATTTACTATTCAAGTATAAACTCTGTAAGGACTTGGCATAAATTGAAAGGCAGCTGCTGAGGTACACCATTATAAAATAAGTTCTATGAATTTACAATTCTACCTTCCAATTTTCTGGGAGAAAAAACCAAACTCTTGAAGGTCTTCATCAGAGACCCTGAGAGGGATTAACACTTTTGATGAAGACACAGTCACAATTCATGATTGAATTTACTATTCAAAAACATGTATTTATTTTAAACAATAGGAATACGTGTTCTCAGACTGTCCTCTAGAGTTTTAGAGACTATTAATTCAAGAGTTTCAAAGTATATTACTTCCAAAAACAATACTGATTAAAAAAAATTTTTTTAAACAAAAGAAAAAAAACACCTGATTTGATGGTACCTTAAAAATACCCTAAATACCAAATTTTCTCCAGTCTAACATTGTAATTTATGAATTCCTCCTGCATTGGTAAAACCGTTTTTTCCTCACAAAATGTGGGTACTGAAATTGGATAAAAACACCATGAATGTGAAAATACTACCAATTTTCTGCAGTTAAAAAAAAAACTAGAATGTTCTTTGGAATCACTGAAATATCAAAAAATTTGGGTTTTTTTCTACAGTCTGTGCACCTTCTTTCAGGTTCTCTGTGTTGCTTGTAGTACTGACCTGTGTGATTCTGATTTTGTAGATTCAAGTCTTGCAGTGCAGTATCGATGTTTAACATACTGGTGTCTTTCTGACCGGTGGGGAGTTATGCTTAACCCAGAAACACTGTCATTTACTTCTCCATAAAGACTTCTGCCCCAAATAAAAACTTAGAATATGACACAAAACATCCTGTGTTAAAACAATCAAATGAACCCAACATGGAGAATTCCAGCGTGGTTTCAGCATTCAGGAGGGCACTGTCTCCTACTGTTTTTCATGGAAGTACCACAGGCCTGGCTGCTAGCATTCAGCTCTCCTTGGCCTTAAAAGGAATTTCTCAGGGCTGGCAAGTTGGATTAGATTCTAAGAGAATTTTGTCTTTGTCAAACTACCATTTTTAGCATAAAATCTGGCCGTGGCTGTAAGTGTCAATGTGCGTACAACTGATTAGAGATGGTTTCTTTCTTTGTTTTTCTTTTCAACATTGGCTGGAATTGAGTAGAAATAAGTCCATGATGTCTCTTCACATGTGTCATGAAATATGAGAAATCTGTCTGACTCTAGACACTATTTCTTTACGACACAATGGGCAGGTCTCCAGCTGCAAGGCACAATCCATGCACAGGTCACTGAGGAGAAACACATAAAAGCCAGTCAAGTTAATGCTTGAAAAGGTCAAACTCTGACTACCTGCCAACTAAATCTAAAACGTTAACACGTTAATTGAAAGGGTAATAATTATACATGGTTAAAAAATGAAGTAAATATATAAATAAAAAATAAATCTTCCTCCCATTTCTAACCCTCAATCTTCTTCTTCTGAGGAACAAGTTAAAAGTTTATTTGTATTCTTCCAGAAACTCTGTATGTATGCAGGATATGCATATGTACATAGGGACACAACGCTATTATTTCCCAGACAGCTAGCCATTATCCCTGTATCACTTACCAAATAGTCCATCTTTTACCATAGATTTGACTCAATGCTTTTATCATACATTAAATTTTCATTTTTAGTTAAATTTTATTTCTGAGCTTTTAGTCTGTTCCATTGTCATTCCTGTCACATAGTACTGGGACCAAACTATTAACATTTATTTTAATATATTTTAAGATGTGGTAGGACGCTCTATAACTCTTATTTTTCAGAATTTTCTTGCCTTCGACTTTTAAATTAGCATGTCTCATTCAGGGATGGAGAGGAAATCATGTTCCCCCTTTTATGTGGATCAAATTAGAGTTTAGAGAAAACTGTCACTTTTACAATACCGAGAGGTCTTCCTATCCAATAACGGATTCATTTATTCAAGCCTTCTATTACATTGCATGGTTGTTTAAAAGTTTTCTTCATATAGGTTCTACATATTTCTTGGTATGTATTCTTAGATTGCTTGTTTTTTATTTAAAACCACTGTAAAAGAGGTCTTCAATTATATGTTCTAGTTGGCTGCTATTTACACATATAGCTAGAAGACCTACTGATTTTTGTATATATTATAAGTTGTGGTGACAGCAGGCATCCTGGTCTTTACCCCAACATCTCTTGCTCTGTTTCCTGTGCATCACCATTAAAAAGATGCTAGCATTTGGTTGAGATATATGTTTTTAATACTGTTAAGGAAGTATCCATCCATTCCTACCTAACACTGTTTTCTTCCCTCCATCCATTTTCTGTTTTGTAGTATTTCGTCCATTAAGAACAGATATTGAATTTTAACAAATGCCTTTTTGGCATTCTTGGAGAAAGTGATAATTGCCCTTCTCCCACCCCAGCCTATTTGAGTAAATTTTATATTAATAGATTTCCTACCTGTACCACCCTTGCATTCCTGAGATAAGCCCCTCAGGTTGTATTGTTGGGTTTTGTTTGCTAATATTTTATTTAAGATTTTTAGATTTATACTCATAAGTAAAAAACACAGCTTTTTCTTTTCTGTGTGTTCTATTGGTTTTTGGTGTGATTATCAAGCAGGTTTTGTAAAAATATTATGGCGGTTTTCCTATTTTTTGTGTGGTCTGGAGAAGTTGAAATAGAATTGGGCTACCTATTCCCTGAAAATTGTGAAGAATCTGCCTGTGAAACTTCTAGGCTTAGTATTTTCAGGAGGGAAAGCAAAGGTAGCTTTGATAACCATCTCAGTTTCTTCCATGGTAAATGGAATGCTTAGATTTTCAATCTCTTCTAGGGGTAGGTTCTTATAATTCATTTTATGCAGATTTCCTTTCTCTATCCCCATCCTTTTAAAATTATTGTTGCTAAAAGTTGAGCTAAATTTTCCTATAATTCTTTTAATGTCCTCTTCCAAATCTGTTTTGGATATATATCTATTATGGAGACTATGATCATACTTAAGATACCTGGTTCTAAGGTTTTCCATTTCTGCTCTCATTAATGACCCCTTATTGTGTTCAAAACCACAGGCAAGGGCCAGAGAGCTCAAAGATGAGTAAGACCAGATCCTGCTGTTGGGATCTTAACATTCTTACAGAAACAAAAATCACAAAGGGCATCAAGATATCAAACCTTTAAACTCTGTACCTGCCTGTGAGGCCCTGGTAACTAAAACCTCTAAATGTGCTCAAACTGAGAAATTTTGTGCTACAGAATTGATAGGGAGGACTAATCCAGCAGGAGTCACTGTGCCTTTCCCTCAAAGAGAGATTGATATAGCTAAGGGTGATATGAGATACACTGCATGTACTTCCCTTAACAGCCAATTAGATAACAACCCATTTCAAAAGAAAACAAATGCATAGAGGCAGAAGCAGGGGCCCAGACTGAGTCATTCCTGGGGAGACAAACAGGGTCCATCACTACAGGCTCTGGACCCCCTGCAGAACCAGATGGCTAAAGCTTCGTCAAAAATAAGAGCAAGGCAGGTTATGGAATGTGATGAATTACAGGTAGCTGGCCTGTAATATCAGCATAGGTTGCTCATACACAATCAGCACACGTGGACTGGCCAGGACCCCCACATTGCCCAACTCCTCTCCCTCTCTAAACTTAGTTGGGATGGCCTTCTTGGGGACCATCTTAGCCTGCTGCTCTTGCTGATGCTTAGACTCTCTCTGTTCTGTAGGATCCAGGCTGCCCTCTGAGATCATCTCATAAAACTGAAATTCAGTTAGATAGCAATGGAGGCTGCTGCCTTCTCAATGGTTGATTGTAAATAAGAAGTAAATGAGGAAGCTCTAAAACTAAAAGGGGTTGCCTAAGACACTCATAAAAAGCATTAAACCTGTTACGTTTTGTTTAGCCAACACTGTATCAAAAATATAGTACTGAATAAACAAAATGAAACAAAAACAGAAGTCTTCCAAATCAAGTAGCCTCTTCTATTTAAGGTACTTTCTGGGAGACAGGCAGGTACTGCTTGGCAAACTCTAATTCTTCATTCAGTTCATTTTAGATATAATAAACCTTGATGAACAGCTAAGGAACTAGTAATACTCCAAAAGCAATTCAAGAATAGGATGAAACTTTGCCTAATATGATATACAAAAGAGGAAAATCACCAAACAAATACTCTTACCTGTGTCCACATGGCTTCAACTGTGTGTCTGCTACCTCATCGCAACAAAGGGAGCAGCAGTTTTCTCGGATACTGACTTGCTTCAACAGAGCAAGACGCCTGTGCCTAAGTAGAAAAAGCAGTTTGAAACTCATTTGTCAGTAAGTAAATGGGGCCTGTCAGCCGTGATGCATACGAAAACGCTCTGTACATGTGAGTGGCATTCCTTCAGCATTGTTCGGGAACGTTTTCATATACGGTATTTCATTTCAATCTTATAATAATTTTCTGCAGTAGGGAGTGAAGGAGGCATGGTCATTCCTATTTTACAAAGACATTAAAGTTTGAGGAAATGATTTGCGTAAGGTAAACAGAGTCAGGAATTAAATCTAAATTGTTTGGGTCTAAGTCCAGTGCTTTTTAAAATTTTACCAGCAAATTTCAACCTTTAAGTCACATATCTCTGAGAGTTTGATGAAATGCATAGAGGCTTTCTCAAGAAAAACACAACAGAGAAGTTTTTATACAATTTCAAGGGGTTTATGATAGTCCACTGTAAACTCCCTGCAAGTCCAGACACCTCAAATTAGAACCCCTCCATTACACTTGCGCTCAGCACGGAATGGAAAAGCAGACAGGCAGAACTGCTCTGCTGAAGGCACAGCCCTGATGGATGGGCTAGGGAAGCACGAAACATTCATTTAATTCACTTAGGGCTTGCTGGGTGCCAGGCACTGGAAGATTCAGCCCTGGAGATTCAGTGGTGAATAGGGGACTAAAAAGCATCCCTGCCTTCAGAACTTATACTCTAGTGGGGGAAGACAGAAACAAGGTAAATAAGTAAAATATACAGAATGTTAAATAGATGAATAATATAAAGAAAAAATAAAACAGGAAGAAGGACGAGGAGTTTGTGTGTGAGAGAGGTAGGGGGTTACAATTTAAAATATGGTGGCCGAGGACGTTCTCAGTAGGGTGATGTTTAAGTAGAGACATTAGGGGAGTGAGGAAGTGAGCCTTGCGGATCTCTGGAGAGATCATTCTAGGTAGCAGGAACAGCAAGTGCAAAGGCCCTGAGGCTATAATAGGTCCAGTACGTTTCAGGAGCAGCAAGGAGGCCAGGGTAGTTGAAGGAGCACGAGCAAATGGGAGCGGGTAGGAGATAATGTCAGAAAAATAATGTGGGGAAAGGACAGGACAAACTGTGTAGGGCCTGGTAGGTAGGTCACTGTAGGGGTTTAGGCTTTCCCTGAAGTGAAATGGGAAGCCACTGGTGTCTTCTGACTAGAGAAGTGCATAATCTGACTTACGTTGTAACAAAATCATTCTGGAGGCTGTGTTGAATAGACTGAAGCGGGTCAAGGTAGGAATAGGGAGACCAGTTAGGAGGCAGGGCAAAAATAATCTAGGTGGGAAATGGAGGCTTGGACCACAGTGGCAACAGCGAGGGTGAAAAGAAGTAGTTGGATTTGTAGTATATTCTAAAGGTGTGGCCCATAGGACTGGCTGAGGGATCAGGTGTGGGAATGGCAGAAAGTAAGGTGTCAAGGATACACTAGGATTCACAGGGAAATTAGAATGATAAAGGGGCTACTAGCAGAGATGAGGGAAGACAGCAGGAGAAGCAGTGTCTGTGAGTGGAGGATGCTGCAGCTGAGGTAGGTATACGGTGCTTCACTGTACTATTCTTTCTTTTCTTTTGTGTGTATTTGAAATTTTCCATAATAAAAAGGTTAAGGAAAAAAAGAGTGAATGGAAGGAGGAGAATTAGAGACAGAAAATATACACTATACAAGACTATTTACAAAATCCCAGGTAGTAGTAACAGGGTTATGATCTCCTATTCTGAAGCCCGAAAGGAATACTATTCCAAAGAGTATAAAAGTATCACTAAATAAAAGTTTTTGAAGCATAGATTGAAAATATTAATGGCACAGAAAATGGTCTTGGGGGGCCAGGTGTAGTGGCTCATGCCTATAGTCCCAGTGCTTTGGGAGGCTGAGGTGGGTCAGAGACCAGCCTGGGCAACATAGTGAGACCCTGTCTTTACAAAAAATAAAAATATTAGCTGGGCATGGTGGTGTACGTGTGTAGTTCTAACTACTGGGAAGGCTGAGGTGGAAGGATCACCTGAGCCTGCAGTTGAAGGTTACAGTGAGCTACAATCACACCACTGCACTCCAGCTTGGGCAACAGAACAAGATCCTGTCTTTAAAAAATAAAAATTAAAAAAAAAAAAAAAGAAAAGAAAATGGTCTTAGGCAAGTTCACACTTAATGCCACGATTTGTTATTAAGTACAACTGGAATGTTAAGGGGAGCAAGGTGCCAGCAGGAAGGTGACATTAAGGTGGCCACTTAATTAAGCTCCTAACAACTCCTATCTTTTTGTTACTGTCAGAGAAAACGAAGTCTAGAGAGCACAGGATTGACCTAGCTTGTAATTTGGCTACTCTTATTCAAGACAGGATGAACTTTCGGTGCCAAATTTACATACCTGGTCGCCAAGAGAGTATGTCTAAGGCGCCCATAAAAGGAGACTTTCCAACAGTTGATGCCCATTACTATCTAAGTTCTGGAAAGTTTAATTCTGCAGGGGCAGTTAGCTAAATGCTGATGCAGTTTTAATGAAGGCCAGTCTCCAAGGGAACTCTTAGTGGATCAATTGTGCCTTTCAGGGTATACGTGAAGAGACAGATTTATTTGTGGGCCTCATCCAAGGCAAAGGCAGATTAGATAAAAAGGAATAGGGTATGACAGATAAGAGAGAGGTGTCACCTCAGACTTTCACCAAGAGGAATTTAAAGTTCAGAATCTCTGTCAAGCACCAAGACAAGCTGAATGGAAGTTCTAGGAACAAGCCTCAGATCACTGAGCTGGGATATAAGTGACCCTTATGTTCCTGGGATATTGCTGAGGCTCTGCTGCTGCCCACAATGTGCCATCCCTGTGACTGATGGTTTCTAGTTCATCTGGAAACTGCTGCACCACTGAGACAGCACATCCAAGGTGAAGCACAGCCCAAAGGGCTGCTTGCGGATCTGCTTTTTGAGCCAAAATGGGACTCATTATGTTCTAGGTACCTTCAGGGGCACAACAGTCTGATATTAGCTATTCCATGGCCAGTATGGTTTCCTTCACTGCTGAGAGAGTCTCTCTTACTGATATAACACATGTGGCATTAGTAACAGGAATACCCCTCCTTACAAAGGCCCAGCAGCTGCTCTGTTAAAAAATGATAAACTTTGGCTCACATCACGAAACAAGCTTCAACGTGAAGTAATTACCAGGAAGCAGCTGTAGTCTTTTCCCAGCTTAAGGAACAGACTACATTCATCTCGCTAGGAAGAAAAGCAAGCATTCATCTGATAAGATAATTAATGCCAATTATAGTTTTTGTTAAATAAGGGCTGTGAAATTTTATCCAAGATGGCATTCACCGTCCTAATGGTTGTGGAACAGTGTTGGCATCTTTGCCGCGAAGCTAAAACCCAACAAGAAGTCTGTTTTAATAAATCCAAGTCTGTTAAAAGATGTACTTGATTTCCTAATATTTAGAAACTTTACACTGACATTCAAGTGAAGTTAGTTTGCAGTTTTTGTGTGTGCATATGTTATATTTTTCTGATTTTTATACGAATGTTATTTGGCTCATTGCTCATTAAAAGAATTTCAAAGCATTCCTTCTTTCTTTCTGGGGTCTGTAACATTTCAAATAACAATAAGGTCATCGATTACCTAAAGATTTGGTAGGGATCCCCTGTGAAACCACCTGAGTCTGGTGCTTTTGGAGGACGTAGCTCTTAATATTATAATAATAACTGGTTTGTATATATCTCTTTTGGGATCTGCCTTAGTAATTTATATTTCTTAGAAAGTCATCCATTTTACTCAGGTTTTTAAAATTATTTGTTAAAAGTTAAAAAGTCTATTATAAATTGTTTTAATTTCTCATGAGATACATATGAAAGTCTGGAGATAGCCTGGGCATGTTCCTTACCTTGGTAAAATGATTTTTTCTTCAGCTGTTAGGAAGGCGTAGTCATTAAAAGTGCTAAATTTCATAGATGGTGGATATTTGAATGGTTTTGCTCCAAAATTGAATTCACATTGTTGATATGACATGAAACTAGCTGCAGCAAAAAATCCAGATCTACAAATAAAAGCAAGCACAGAGGTCATCAGAATTGATAAAAAACAGGGCTGGGCGCGGGGGCTCACGCCTGTAATCCTAACACTCTGGGAGGCCGAGGCGGGTGGATCGCTCAAGGTCAGGAGTTGGAGACCAGCCTGAGCAAGAGCGAGACCCCATCTCTACTAAAAATAGAAAGAAATTATCTGGACAACTAAAAATATATATATAGAGAAAAAATTAGCCGGGCATGGTGGTGTATGCCTGTAGTCCCAGCTACTCGGGAGGCTGAGGCAGGAGGATCGCTTGAGCCCAGGAGTTTGAGGTTGCTGTGAGCTAGGCTGACGCCATGGCACTCCAGCCAGGGCAACAGAGCCAGACTCTGTCTCAAAAAAAAAAAAAAAAAAAAAGAATTGATAAAAAACAAAGACAAGTTTATACACAGAGCAGTTTTCAGAAAGGCAGGATGACTCAGTCACACCCTGGCAGAAAGGAAGGGTGACAGATTCTGTTTACTAGCCTAGACAGGTTGTGAACCACAGAATATCCTGTCCTTATCTTCCTATATCAAACTTTGGGATAGTTTTAGTCTGATCAAATGGGTCCCCAATTACTTAAAATAAATTAATGTCCCATCATAATTTCCTATACAAATGGACAAAGATTTATTTTTTTTCTGGAGAAAATCACATTTCATGCAGCTACTCAAATTTTGACTGAGAAGAGCTACTTACACAGTAGATGAAAAGACTTGCTTCTCAGGAGGCAGCTGGTTGCCATTTAAAAAGAAGATCATTTGCTTTTCATTCAAGTCTAACAGAAATCCTACTGTGTCTCCTAGAGGATAAAGTGAAGCACTGTTAGGATAATGGTGTGTACTATAAGATTCTGCTAAGTTTCTCAAGTGTTTCGATAGCACTGTACTAAGCTTGCATCTTTAGCCATGTATTCGGCATGTTCACCTTTTTTGTTTCCTCTGCAACTGATTTCACCCTTACATACCAATATTTTAATTTACCATTTAGAGAAAAATACTGCCAATTAAACTATGACAAGCTATGAATTGTAAGGTACATCCCAATTTCAAAGATGTTAAAATCTGGAAAAAAACGTGCATTTTGGAATCAATGAAATATAGTAAGGTCAAAATCATGTGCTTATTTGCCTCTCTGGTGAGATTTATAACCTCCCTAGATAACTACCCGAAAACCTGTTTTTTAACAAAAAGGCATTCATCTTTACTCATCAAGTAAAACAGATTTTAGTTTTTGCTTTTTAAAGATAAGATAAACAAATTAAATTACACATGACAAGAAAAATGGACACGAATGCTGGTAGGAGAAAAATCTGGCAACATATAGCAAAAACTTTGAAATTTTGTATCCCCCTTGGCAGAAAAGTTTCACTTCTAAGAATTTATCTTGAAAAAACCAGAATGGTTTATAATAATAATTTTAAAAGGTAAAAATGTTAATGTTCAACAATGAGGTATTAATAAACATTATAGTAAAACTATAATGGAATACTGAGGCATAATTAAAAGTAGTATCATTTGATAACATGAAAAGCTGTCCAAGGTATTAAGTATAACAACAAAAAATACATAAATCAAACTTAAGTATTTTTTAAAAATTTCTGGATGGAGAAATTATAGGGGATTTTTAGTTTATTCATTTTACTCTTTTTCTATTTTTAAAATTTTTATAATAAACATATTGCTTCAGTAATCATTTTTAAAATTCTTATTAAGAAATAAACTAGAGGCTGGGTGTGGTGGCTCACACTTATAATCCTAGCACTTTGTGAGGCCATGGCGGGAGGAGACCAGCCTGAGCAAGAATGAGACCCTGTCTCTACCAGAACTAGAAAAAATTAGCCAAGCATGGTGGTAGGTGGCTATAGCCTCAGCTACTCAAGAGGCTGAGGCAGGAGGATCACTTGAGCCTAGGAGTTTGAGGTTGCAGTGAGCTATGCTGATGCCACTGCACTCTACCCAGGGTGATGAAGTGAGACTCTGTCTCAAAAAAAAAAAAAAAAAAAAAAAAAAAAAAAAAAAAAAAAAAAAAAAAAAAAAAAAAAAAAAAAGGCAAAAAAATAAACAAACAAAAAAACACCGAAAAACCTAGATAGTTTTTGAAAACAGTGCCTCTGTCTTATGCTTTGTTAAATGTTGGCTTTTCAGATTTTTTTTTTCCCCTTTCCCACACTATCAATTTAATCAAATGGAACTGTCTCCACATGGGGGTGGTCAAATTCCTGCTTCCTTAGCATGCCTAAAAATTCAGTTTATATCCATAATGCTGAATGGGGTAAGAAAACAAGGGAGAGATGCTTGGAGAAAGAGCTGGGTTATATTTATCTAGCTCTGATGCTGGGAATAAAATCCTTCCAGAGGTTCCCTCTGCTACCATACGACCCTACTTTCTCAGAGCATGGCCAATGAATACTACTTATTCCACAGCCATCTTGTCTCTGAAAATATCTTCATGTTAGTGACATTACAATTCCAGTGTCCCTGAGACCTCCATGGTTGCTTTGATTCAAAACATAGACAAAAAGAGGAAACTAGAATTCACAGTATCATTTTCCCACTAATTGAAGAATTTTATATTCCGAAATGTTTTTGCTACAGGAAGGACTCCATCAGAGGTGAATTTATCAGGAGAATACCATTCATATCCATGGCAGTGCTACTACAAAGGCTAGCTAACATACCTTTTCACATTTAATCTTCCTCCATTGAGACATTTTAAGGCCCAAAATAATAAATGCCTCATAATAACCAGATGTCTTAACCCAGTTGATAAAGTCATGACGGAGAAGAAAGAATACCTTCTTTCCAGCACGGGTGTAGGTGAGGCTTGCTTCTGGCGTTATACCAAATCAGCTGCCGGCAGCCATCATATGCACAGGAGTACTCGTCATCCCCAATGCCGTAGCCTTCCTGGAGAGAGACAAGGCCTGGAAGATTAGCAAAGCTCTGCCTGCTCTGATCTGGGAAGAGACAGTGTATCTTTCATGACCATAAACCAGATGGCTGGAATTCCAAGCCTTTTGGATGAAGCAAGAGCTTATGGTTTTTGGAAGATAACTAAAATTATGATCTAGAGGCTGGATTCCAAGTGAATAGATAATGACTTCACCAACAAATATTTGCCAAGTGCCTCCTTTGTTCCAGGCACTTTCACATTTGTTTATTCATTTAATGCTCACTAACCACCATCAGGCTGGTGGAATTATACTTCATTTTAAGAGGAAACAAAGGCGCAGAGAGGTCAACCAGCTTGCCCAAAGACACATTACTAAAAGAAGTAGAGCCAAGTTTGGACCTAAATTCTTCTGATTCCAAGATCGGTACACATGTACCTCACTCAGTACAAGATCAGACCAGGGAAACAACTTTCTTTCTTTCTTTTTTTTTTTTTTTTGAGACAGAGTCTCACTCTGTTGCCTGGAGTAGAGTGCCGTGGCATCAGCCTAGCTCACAGCAACCTCAAGCTCCTGGGCTCGAGCAATCCTACTGCCTCAGCCTCCTGAGTAGCTGGGACTACAGGCATGGGCCACCATGCCCGGCTAATTTTTTCTATATAGATTTTTAGCTGTCCAAATAATTTCTTTCTATTTTTAGTAGAGACGGGGTCTCGCTCTTTTTCAGGCTGGTCTCCAACTCCTGACCTTGAGCGATCCACCTGCCTTGGCCTCCCAGAGTGCTAGGATTACAGGCGTGAGCCACCATGCCCGGCCAAGGAAGCAACTTTCTTGAATGTAGTAGACTTCAAAACACCCAAATGTGCAGAGATTTCAAAAGTGGATACAAGAGAAAGGTTAAAGTAGACTCTCATTTAAAAGCTATTCTGAGATCAGCTCAAATTGAACACCATACAAGTTCTTGGCAGATTCTTCTTTTATTACTTATTGTCTTTCAATTATTTCACAGAACTGTTAAATAAAAGAGTAGGCTGGGCACGGTGGCTCACGCCTGTAATTCTAGCACTCTGGGAGGCCGAGGCGGGTGGGTAGCTCAAGGTCAGGCATTCAAGACCAGCCTGAGCAAGAGCGAGACCCCATCTCTACTAAAAAATAGAAAGAAATGATCTGGACAACTGAAAATATAATATATAGAAAAAGTAGCCAGGCATGGTGGTGCATGTCTGTAGTCCCAGCTACCCGGGAGGCTGAGGCAGAAAGATCGCTTGAGCCCAGGAGTTTGAGGTTGCTGTGAGCTAGGCTGACGCCACAGCACTCTAGCCCAGCAACAAAGCCAGACTCTGTCTCAAAATAAAATAAAATAAAATAAAAGAGTGGATGGGATTTTTAAGAAATTATTTTAAGTGCTTATAAAAAAAAATAGAAGAAATGGAAGAAGCATGTAAATGCAACAACTGCTATCTTTAAGGATCAATGGTGAAAAGCTTTAGCTGAGAAAGGAATTGAAAATGTGGGCCAAAACCAAGTAAGATCTCAGTCCTGATGGCCTGCTTATCTATGGCGTAAACAATGCAGCGAGCAGACAGACTGGGAAAAAGTTCTGACAAACTCAACCACAATGTATTGAATTCTTGGACTACAATATATTGAATTTGGATGAATGTTGTTCAAAGTGACTCTTCTGAAACAGCTATTGATACACACTACTCAAAAATTAAATGAACTTACATTTGATTGCCTTAGAAATTCACCAGTCTAGAAAGACCGCCTTGCTACCCTTTTCAAAGGCTGAACGAGTCAGTAAGTAAGAAACTTAAAAACCACTAAAATTTGGGTGTTGGGGCCTAGGCAAAAGGCAAGAATTCGTTCTGTCTTACAATTTCCAGTGTCCTAGGAAGCCCTTGACAGAACACTGGAAAGATATTCCTAGAAGATTCCTAGCCACCAAGAGTTGTTAAGGATCAGACTCATTACACATTCTTTGCTATGCAATGTCTTTGATGCCTGGATGGAACCACAACAGAGTGGCACTGCGGGACAAAGAGGGAACGCCAGTAACCACAGACCAACTTCTACAGATCTAAGAAGGAGGTGCCTCTGCCTAACAGAAATGCACTTTATAAATCCCTTTGAGCTTACATCTCAAAAGAGCAACTTTGATGTACTATACCTTGTCTCAGCTCAGAAACATTCCCAGTGTGATTAACGTCCATTTCCTTTGACTGGGACAGATAAATGAGAGAACAAGGTAGCTAGTTTGGTATTTGAGGTGATTATTTTGAACTGCCTGTTTTCTGGTCATGTATATTTTGGCTTAGGAAACACTGCTAAAAACAAACAAAAGAAAGTCTACCTATAGCTTGTCATTCAGGAATATTTTGAGTCTCTTCCCCATGTGGTGGACACTGTCCTTTTTTCTGCTGTACAGCACCCCGACCTCTTCCTGTTGTGGGGAATGTAATAAAGGTAATGTCCTGCCTCCTGGAAGTGGAGGGGTAAGATATGATCCAGGTTTGGCCAACTGGACCCTCCCAACAAATACTCAGTATGGTGTAAGTGACCCCACACAGAGGAATGGTTAGGACTGACTCATGGTAGCAGTGTTGGCTGCATCCTGGTCAGATCATTCTCCTGAAACAGTGGCTGTTGTACTTCCTGTCTCTTGGCCCTGAAGTTGTCTTACAGCACCCTCAATAGTTTGCCACCCCTGTGCCTCCCACCTTCCCATCCCTGCCCCAGACAAGCTTCCAGGTCATTCCTCCAAGGCTGGATGCTTCAACGGGGGAAGGACTGTCCTGACTCGGGCTTGAAATCTTCTCCAGCAGCTGGAGGCTAGGTGGCTTTGGGCAAGGTTCTTAATTTCTCTGAACCTCATTTTCCTCATCTTTCAATGGGAGAATAATACCTTTCCAAACTCTCAAAAAGGTTAGAGATGAATACGTGAAAGACCTGTCACATGCTAGATGCTCAAGAAAAGGCAAAAGCTGTTTTAGGTAAGTCAGAGTACATTCCTGGAGACTTGCTTTTCCCAAACCTCCATAAAAATATAAAACACAACAAGACAAACTATTCTATAGGTGACCTGAATAACAACTATCTTTTTTTTTTTTTAATTTTTAAAGAGATTTACTTTCTGTGCCAAGTTTGAGGACCATGACCCGGAGCCACGCCCAAGAGGTCTTGAGCAGTGGACTCTGACAACTATCTTTAAGCTTCACATTTTAATGATCTATCTCTGAGCTGAACACTTTGATCATCCTTTCAAAACTGAAACCTAAACAGTAAGAGTTAAAATAAGAGGCACTATAGAGAGACTTCAAATCTTTTAAAACTGGGTGTACCCTAGGAATGATTTATTCCATAAAACCACACCCTGTCTGTACAGGCAAAAAGATTCAGAATCAGCAGAACAATGTCCATTTGAAGCAGCATTGTAAGTTTGGCAACATCATTAAAATCCTCTATTTGGGAAAAGACATGTTAGACTTCACCAGTTTCTAACAGGGAATCCACTAGTACTTAGATCAGAGAAAAATGTTTGTATTTAGAGGAAACCAACAGTCTTTAAGCAATTCGGAGGGTAAGAAAACAGACTTTAAGCCTCTTAACTTGAGAAACCAAAGGTCTGCAACTATTATGGCAGAAATTACAGTTTCACATAGCAGATGAAATGATTCAGCTTCACTGGCCTTTTCCTCCAATTTGTCTCTCTCCAGCCTAGCAGTTTTAGTAAAACGCCACGAACAATTCCAGTGTACAATATAGCCTTGTTCAAAGGGTCCTTTTGAAACTATGCTCATAAGCTTAGCATGGTGGCACATGCCAGTAGTCCCAGTGACTTGGGAGGCTGAGACAGGAGGATGGCTTGAGCCCAGGGGTTTGAAGCTAGCCTAGGGAACATAGCAAGACCTGTCTCAAAGCAACAACAAAAAACTATGCTTCTGACAGGCATAAGCAAAGGTAGATCACTTCTGAAATCCATCCTAGGACCTTACATATTTGATAGGGGACTATTATTTAGACTAACAAGCTAATCCAAGGGGCTTTTCCAAGCTCGAATGGTAAAAAATCATATGAACACAAAATATCCCTGAACAAAACTGGATTAATTCTAAGCATCTTATAATTTGGCCAACAGAAGAAAGCCAATTGGGCTAGGTGTTAGAAGGGGATAAAGTGGCAAGAAATCATACATCTCTTGGAAAGGGAGGAACTCCAACTTCTCTCACACTCAGGTAGTGGTAGCCCAATCCTGCTTACTCTAGGGTTTAATTTTCCCTTTTATATCATAGCTTTCTATAGCAAAAGATGAATACTATTTTTTGTTTTTTTGAGAGAGGGTCTTGCTCTGTTGTCCAGGCTACAGTGTTGTGGTGTCATCATTGCTTACTGCAACCTCCAACACCTGGGCTCAAGCAATCCTCCTGCCTCAGTCTCCTGAGTAGCTGGGACTACAGGTGTGCACCACCACACTCAGCTACTTTTTCTATCTTTAGTAGAGATGGAGTCTCGCTTTTGCTCAGGCTGGTCTCAATTCCTGGTCTCAAGCAATCCTCCCATGTCAGCCTCCCAAAGTGCTAGGATTATAGGCGTGAGCCACCATTGACCAGCCTAAATATTAAATACTGAAAACAAACATGCCAACTAACTACAAAGTAAAAATCGAGTGAGAGGGCCGGGCACGGGGGCTCACGCCTGTAATCCTAGCACTCTGGGAGGCCGAGGCGGGTGGATTGCTCAAGGTCAAGAGTTCGGGACCAGCCTGAGCAAGAGCGAGACCCCGTCTCTACTAAAAATAGAAAGAAATTATCTGGACAACTAAAAATATATATATATAGAAAAAATTAGCCGGGCATGTGCGCATGCCTGTAGTCTCAGCTACTCGGGAGGCTGAGGCAGGAGGATCGCTTGAGCCCAGGAGTTTGAGGTTGCTGTGAGCTAGGCTGATGCCACGGCACTCTAGCCAGGGCAACAGAGCAAGACTCTGTCTCAAAAAAAAAAAAAAAAAAAAAAAACTCGAGTGAGAGAAGTTAAGTCAACATTTAGTACTTTTTGAAAGGAAGAGAATTCCTATGAAGTTCTTAAAACTTAAACTCAAGGTAACAATGAGGACTAGTTTGAATATAAGGACGGAGCCAAAACCGTGGCTGGGGGCTGGAGCAGAGCCTGCAAAGACAAAGCACCCTTCTAATCTCTAGGTGGAAAATTAATGTGAACTTAAAACTCAAGGAAAACAAAAAAAGGCTGAGGGGTAATTTCACTTGTGTTTTCCTACTTCTCATTCAGTTTAGCAAACCACTATTAGGGATCTGGCACCATGTGGTTCAGCCCAAGAAAAGATTATCGAGCCAATCTATTTGAAAAATAAGCATACGCAAGTATCTTCCACCCATTCATCAGGGGTAAAAAAAAAAAAAGCAAACTGCAGCTGCCCCTATTGGCACAGTTCTTCAGGGTACTTACATGATTGAGAAATTTGCTGTCTCGAGTGGCCCAGCCAATCTGCATGACACCAGAAGTGACCACTGTTACTTCATAGTACCACACCCCTGCATCCACACAAAAGGTGCAACGCACGCTTTCAAAAGAGGAGGCATCACAGCGAGCCTGGCAAAACCAAAGAGTATGACAATACACCATCAGTGCCTGAAGACCACGAAAGATAACTGACTCCTGGGGAGGTTGAGTGTATTTTTCCTTATTAAAGCTTTTGGTGGACTATTGTTTTCTCCTTGGTCCATCCTCTGTGACAAAAAGTATTAAACTAAATGAAGTACACTCCAGGACTATTTTATAGTCTTATTTCCAGGGAGTTCTAACAGGGTTGGTGCTAAGCTTAGAAGACCTCAAAGTTGGCTGTAGTAAGAATTAGTCAAGGCCACTGGCTTCATTTTTAAGTACTTACAGTCCTTTGCTTTCATATTAGAACCTTTTAGAAATGTATAAACATGGCTTTAAGCTGATGGGGAAGGGGAGGACATAAGACAAGGTACTGAAATACAATCTAAAGCGGAAAACTGTATAAGGCGTTTGGCAATACACAGGATCAAAGAGCCGTTTGTAGCCCTTCTTGAAACAGTTCTTTAATCCTGACACATCTAGCACCTTGTGGTACCTTCCTGTACATAAGCAGCTCTTTCATCAACCTTCCCTGTAAAATCAGCAACATTTCTAACACACAGGGAGAAAGGGAAGCACCAGACCTGCGACAATTGGCTATGCAAGGATTAAAAAAAGGAAGGGCTTCTTTTGAAACACTGATCTTTGTATCTTTAGCTGAATAAAATGGCAGAGATTAAAAATAGATTTACTTAAACCAGTCAGTAAAAACAGTATAATGCTCACAATAGGTGTAGTACCATGTGGGATACAAAAGAGTAGATAATGGCTTCAAACACTCTCTCTCCCACCACTTCTACCTCTAACCAGTCTTCAAGTACGAAATAAACTTTCACGATTGCTGGTAAGACATCGCTTTTGTTCAGAAGTAGGATGTGAAAATGAGAGCAAAATGATTCCTGCCCCCTGCCCCCAGGGTCCATCTGTGGAAGCTTTACCTCCAAGCCATGAGGTGAGATCTTTAGGTACTCGCTGACATCGTTGCTATTCAGCATGGCCGTAATACTACTCAAGTCCACTTTCTCATAGGTCAGCTGTCTACCTTCTTTTAAAACTGCAGAAGAAAAAGTGGTCATGTTTCTAAGACAGGCTGCTATAGAACAACAACGACAACAACAAAAAGCTAGTACAATCTCTGGCTGCCATCTAGCCAAGGAGCGGAGGTGCTTGCGAATGGCAGAACAGGTGAGGGGACTTATATTTTGAGCTTTGCTGCTGTGCTACCGTATGAAGACTAATCGAGCACGTGCTAGGAAAGGCAGCACTGCTAGGCTTATGCTTCCATTCCTCATAGCTACTGCTTTGCATGAAACATAATCCAAATTGCACTCTTTCAGAATTATTTTTAACTGGCACTTCACTGACTGCACTAAGCTCTTCCCCACAATATTGGGGTAGGAGTTGGGGGTTACATGTCCAACTGTGTTTTAACACAGTTGCTAACCATGGAGGGGGAAGTGAGGATACAGTATTAATAGTATAGGTTGAGCACCCATAATCTGAAATCTGAAATCCAAAATGCTCCAAAATCTGATACTTTTTGAGTGCTGACGTGATGCTCAAAGGAAATCTTCAAACTGGTAATTGCAAATATTCCAAAATATGAAAAAATTTAAAATCCAAACATTTCTAGTCCCAAGCATTTTGGATAAAGGATCAACCTGTAGTAGTTTTTGTACCAGCAGCCCTTGGAGGAGAAAAAGAAAAAGTCAGGAACTCTCATGGTGTAGGTAAGACATGATTTGGGTTTTAAAGAGCAAAGTTGGGATAGGGAGAGGATAAAAGAAAGGGAATTCCGAGTGAGGGAAATATGTCCAGAGGTAGGAATCATCAGGACCTGTTTATAGGACAGTGAGAGAGAGTTTGTGTAGGCAGGAGCTGGTTAGACAGTACCATATAATGAAGGGCCTTGATGCAGCAGGAAATAGGGTGCCAGTAAAGGTTTTTGAACAGGAGAATACTGGAATTAGAAGCATTCTAAGAATTCCACATAAGTCTTGTCTGAAAGGTCTCTAGGATACTTTTTTGCTAAAGTACATCCAACCTACCAGTGGGGACCTTATAAGGACTCACACTCACTATTACAAAAGGAAGATCAATGCACTTATAAAGAAATGTGTTTGGAAATGGAAACAGACATTTCAATAAAGTACAACTCCCACTTACAGAGATTGTCTAAGCTCCACTGGGCACAGAAACCAACTTGACGTTTCAGATAATCAGGATCATCAGCCCAGGACTCCAATGTGACAAGCCGGTTGCTAATACTGGACTCAGAAATAGTCAATTTATTTTCACCTGTTTGGAAAGAGGTAATCCTTGAATTAACAATGAAAGAGTAGGATGATTTGCTGGGTAGATTACTGGTGGTAAGGAATGAGAAGAGGCAACTAGAGAACTTAAAGAGTAGAATGGACTTCCATTAAAGGTTCTAGGAATGACATAGTTTTGACTATTTTCTCGAAGTAGCAATTTCATCACTAAATTTTTAGCTATAAAAAGTGAGTAATCAGCCAGGCACAGTGGCTCGGACCTATAATCCTAGCACTTTGGGAAGCCAAGGTGGGAGGATCGCTTGAGGCCAGGAGTTAGAGACCAGCCTGAGCAAGACTGAGACCCCATTTCAACAAAAACTAGAAAAATTAGCTGGGTGTGGGGTCACGCACCTATAGTCCCAGCTACTCGGGAGGCTAAGGCAGGAGGATCACTTGAGCCTAGGAGTTTGAGGTTGCAGTGAGCTATGATGATGCCACTGCACTCTAGCCCAGGTAACAGAGCAAGACCTTGTCTCAAAAAAAAAAAAAAAAAAAAAGAGTGAGTAATCATGGTTACCAAGTTTTGATTCTTAGGTGAGAAAATCCTTGCCTTTGACCCTGTTATACTTCACTAGCCTTAAAAAGTGTCTGCGCAGGCAAAAACAGAATGTATCCCTATCTGATGGGGTTCGAAGTGTAGACTCATCCAGTAACTAAGAAAAACAAGATTTTTAACAACCCATACAGAAGATCATTAGTGCAAGGAGTCACTATACCTACTTGTCTGTGCAAACTTTTCCAGTGCGATAAGTGCAAAAAGCATGACTGTGGGGTGGGACTGTAACTTCTGAAAGACAATAAAAGATAAAAAAAAAAAAATCATTCCCCTGCAGAGTTGGCAAGTTATCAATTTCATCTTCATGCCCAATATGCACTAGATTTTTGCGGAGCAGTAATGAAAGTTTTATTCATTCAAGTCTCAGTTATTCATTTGGCTAATAATGTTAGTAATACAGAACCAAGACAGAGTCTCTTAATCTTACATTTTTTTCTTGAAGTTACTAGGTTAATTTATAGATTTGGAAATTCTAAAAGTATCTTGTAAATACACTGTGTTATTTTCTTAGTAACATTTATATTAGGGCTTTGTTATAGAAGAATATTGATTCTTACATTCATTTAAGCAAGCCAAACAGAACCTAGAATGGTAAGCTAAAAATGACCTTTTATTCTGAACTCTAAAAAGAACCATTCATCACTGCCAAGCTCCAAAATTATAAATAATGAAATTGGCAACTAATGACTTAGTTTTTAACCTGTTCCCTAAAAGGAATTCGACAAATGCTGGTAGTAGATGGGAGAGAGCAACAAGTGAGCTTTTTTAGTTACATTTAAGTTCTTATTGCATTAGTTCCCATTTAAAGAAAGGTCTATTTGTTTAACATCAAGTCTTCTCATAGCCATGCTTTCCCACAGCTGTGTCAGGAGCCGCCTGAGGAGCTCTAGAACATCACATGAGAGTCCCACTCACTTCCCTGGTGCCCACCTAAGTTCTGCAAAGCTCATATAACCACCGTCCTCCCCTGCTGCAAAGCCCATTCAGCATCCTGTTTCCTTCCATATCCATTCTCAATCTCTTCTGCCTGGCTTCTCAGGCCCTGAACCCTTTCCACCTGGCTACTCGGTCTGTGGCCCTCCTATCTCTGAACACTGTCTTCTCTGACCAGATAATTCTCTGTCTCTGGGCTTCTGCCTTAGCCGAAAAACAAAACGAAACACAAAAAAACATTTTTTCCTCCTCTGGGCACGATCAAATGCTAACCTTATGGCATGGCCCAGCTGAAGATCCACCTTCATCAGAAGTCTGTCTTTCATACCTATCCCAGCTCTCACCACCTATACCATGTATCTCCCTCACGTTCTCTGAAGTCTTATGGCACTTAGTCTGGACAAAGTAATTTTGTCCTTGATAACATTCTGTCATAAAATAGAGGCTAACTGTCTTGTCTTAAGTAGTTTCGTTCTCTAAACAAGCACAATTAATGAAGGCAAAGGATTGTCACACTATTTCTATATTCCCATAGTGCTCACTTAGAGTAGTGTGTTTTAAGCACATACCACGTAGGTACTGAAAAATACGGTCTTTCAGATCAGAGTTTTGAAAAAGGCCAATGCTCATTAGGCCTACAAAAATAACTTAAAAAAATACAGACCCTTCAAGACTGCAGTCTAGTGCTATGAGAGATCTGAAGGCATAGCCTCAGCAAACCACAAGCTTTACAGACAATATATTAAATACTCCAGAGAAAACAGTTTTAAGAGCAGTAGCAGTGAAGGGGAGAGCGGGGAGGATTAGAGATTTATATACACTGGGAATCTGACCTGATGGTCTCCTGGCTTGTAATGCCATGTAATTTTGTTTCCACTGTGGATGTCCCTGTTATTACTTGGCAGACTCTAAGGACACACAGAAAAGCCAATCATAGCAACTATGTTAAGACTAAATTTAAAACCAGACCAATTCAGCTGTTTTTGCTTGTAATAAATTCCTATTCTACCCTCTCTCTCTCTTTTGTAAACATAGGAGGAAATAAATACTCAGGAAACACCTGCAAATAGAATTTACAACTGATTCCATTCTCTGTGCCAGTGAATTTGCCGACGATTTGAGAAAAACGTACAATTCTATAAAATAAGAATAACTAGCTTTGATGTCTCACTTACCAGACACTGTAGCAAATATTCCAGTATTCCTGGGCTAAGTAAACCTATACTTGCAGGACCTAGACAAATACAACAAACACTTGATATAATTAAAAGTGCCACATTGCTTTTAATCAGTAATAATAATCAAATTGTTTTGGTAGAACCTTTACAAAGTACTCTCACACACATTATCTTATTCAAGCCTCCTTTTCTGAGGTAGGGAATAGTATCATCCCCACCTCACAGTTGAGAAACTGAGCCCACAGAAGTGACTAAATCCAGGGCACTTGGGGAGCACATGGCAGAGGTCTGAACCAGCACCCATGGGTTCTGATTTCTAATCCATTTTTTCTTCCACGACACATGGTGTAACTAGCTGAGCTATGCACCTGTACTTTGTTGTTAACTTTCCTAAAATCGGTAATATTCATAAACAAATTAAATATATGCTTCTCAGGAATTGCTCTAATCTACTTTTCTTCTTCCCCAACTTTGTATGCCTTTATAATCCAGCTAAATTTTATTAAGTGTGTGTGTACGTTTATTATATATTATTACATACATATATAATCTTTGTTATGCTGAATTTAACTTTTTCCCTTATTCTTAATTTTAAAGGACATAAGTACAACTTTTTTCTTTTAAATTTCCCTCTGAAAATCCACAAAGCTAAATTAGATTGCATTTTCCTCTGTGGCCTTCCAGTAATTTTCTTCCAATTAGTCCCTGTCCCTCAATTATTTATTTATTTATCTATTTTTGAAACACTTCCTTCTGGTATAGCAGGTTTGATCAAAGACCTGCAGTACAAGTTTCCCCTTAATGTCAGACAACTTAAGGTCTTCCTCTGTGGAGTGTCCCAGAGTTACCTGCTAGTTTTTCGGCCAAGCAGCCTAGGACTGCAGATGTGTTCCTGTGTTTGGCGGGATGGCCTGAGTCCTGGCAAGCTACTTCTCCATTTAAATTGAGAATTTCAGTCAATTTCTGGAGTGCATCCTAAAACAAAAATGTACAAGTGGATTTGATATATATACTACTCAGGTTGTTTTTTCCAGGTTAATTTTTTGAGACAAAAGCTATAACCAGTTGTTAAATAAACTCAGAATGACAACACAAAAATTATATAATGTACCCCCCAATGATATCATTTTTCATGGGAAATATTGATCAACCTGAAAGTTTTCTCACATGAATTGCTAAATTCCATTTCATTTGAAACGTGCCAGTTGTATCAAATATATGCTATTCTCGAATCATTAAACAGATTAAACCCACTCAAATGCCATTATGATTGATAACATTAGGGGTTAGTGATGTTGAAGCAAAAAGTTACTTTTTAAAAAAAGTTTTACCAAGCAAGAATAAATCCTAATAGTTTTCAAGGCAAAGTAAAACAGAAATCTCATATAAGCCTAGGCAAAGGTCAATTCAACAGTGAGTAGGCTGGAATCTTTTCCCTTCTGTCCACAATGTTTTTCCGTATTGGGCCCAAATGTCTGAGGCTTAAACAGACAAATGAAAGATGTGAGAATCCAAATTAAAAAAAAAAAAAAAGGATTCCATAGAACATATGGATTAAGGCAATGAATGTTTGATACTCTTGCTCTACATAAGGGATAATCATGGTTACACTGATAATTAATATGTTTGAGTAAGACTCAAAAGTGCTTTTGGTTTTTCCTCTTAATAGAAAATATTTTCAAAACTTTTGCTATGAGGAAATTACCTTCAGAAAGATAAGAAAATCATCTCCGCAACTGAACATTCTTTTTTAGCTTCCAAAGATTGCCACTTCAGATACACATGCTTCTATTTTTAACATTTTGAAATTTTTAAATTAAAGCCTTATAGTAAGTTATTGATAAAGGACATAACAATTCATTAAAAAACAAATTTACATAATGAAATCAATATTGCATAAAACAGACCCCAAACATATAAAGAGGAAATGCATTATATCAAATGTTCATTGTGGTCATTTATCCTGCACGTAAGCGCAGATGATGGTTTCATAAAAGATAACTATTAACTTACTTTAGTGGGTAATGGACATTCATCTAGTAACAATGTTATAACAGCTGGTCCCAATGGATCTTCCAATGGAATAACTCTAATTAAAGACTGGACAACGTCCAACCATCCTTCATCTAAAAGCAAATCAAGAAGATTATATGATGGAGTCACTATTTTAAACATGTGAAAATACATAACTTATAAAGTCACACAAGATGACTTCACATTAAAGGAAACACTCTTGGTCTTCACCTGTAGCTTTTATTTATTTATTTTGAGACAGGGGCTCGCTCTGTCACCCAGGCTAGAGTGCAGTGGTGTGATCACAGCTCACTGCAACCTTGAACTCTTGGGCACAAGTAATCATCCTGCCTCAGCCTCCCAAAGTAGGTGGGACTACAGGCACACACCACCACAGCCGGCTAATTTTTATTTTTTGTAGAGATAGGGTCTTGCTGTGTTGCCCAGGCTGGTCTCAAACTCGCGGCCTCAAGCAGTCTTCCCGCCTTGGCCTTCCATAGTGTTGGGATTGCAGGAGTGAGCCACCATGCCCAGCATCCTATAGTTGTTAAGCAGCTAATATTTGGCATGGACATAATCATCAGTTGCTAGTCAATATGGTGGAGTAAAAAAATCCTAAGTTATAAGAGTTTGGCAATTTAGGGGCACATTTACTTGGAAAAAAGTTAAGCTATGGTCTTGGGTTCTCAAATTATGATTATAGTTTTAAGCATCTTATTTACTACATAGGAATTAACTGAGAAAATTAAGTATACTCAGCAGTTGGCCCTATTTTCACAATAATACTTAAGAAACCGAGGAACAAAAAATTACTCTCCCCATTCTAGAACAGTATGGTCAAAGATCTGTCAATGCCAAAAAACATTTTTTTGGGGGGCAGGGTGTGGTGGCTCATGCCTGTAATCCTAGCACTCTGGGAGGCTGAGGCTGGAGGATCGCTTGAGCTTAGGAGTTCAAGATCAGCCTGAGCAAGAGTTTGACCCCCATCTCTACCAAAAATAGAAAAAATTAGCTGGGAGTGGTGGTGCATGCCTGTAGTCCCAGCTACTCGGGAGGCTGAGGCAGGAGGATTGCTTGAGACCAGGAGTTTGATGTTGCTGTGAGCTAGGCTGATGCCATGGCATCCTAGCCTGGGCAACAGAACGAGACTCTGTCTTAAAACAAACAAACAAACAAACAAACAAAAACAAAACAAAACACATTTCTTTTTCTTAATTTCAAGTGAGATAAAACCATCACTCAGAGGTGCATCTATGTATTCAGGATGTAATACACATTGCCTATTACACTTGTACAGGGAAAGCTCCATACACTAAAGGCTTTTTTCTTTGTTATATATGCTAAGTATTTCTGGAATCTTATAAAAAATAAAAGGCAGTCACACATTTTCATTATTATTAATTCATTAGAAAGTCTTAAAAACTTTAAAAATACCTGTTTCTGCCATTTCGTGTAATGTAATCATTGAATAGGGAGGTTCCTGATCACTGAAAAAAAACATTTAAGACATTAAATTTGAGGAAATGACAAATGACAATTCCAAATAAAAATTCAAACTAGAAGTATGCATAGAAAGTGTGCATAGAAAGAGAAAGAATAAAGGAACACAAATATGTGTAGGCAAAGAGATGGAAGAGACAACCTGACCTACAACCTGTAAAGATCAATGTATATACCACATGTGCTCATTTCCACGGTCATTGTCCACAATGGCCCACAAACACAGTGGGCAGATAGGTACAAGCAAGGACTACTATGTGGTCTGGGGTGAAAGCACAGGACTAAAACTGGAGACCAGAGCCTATTCTCAGTTTTACCTCTGGAGGCCCAGTGCCGACTGAGACAGGCCAAGAAGGTCAGTATCATCTTCCTCAGACTTACTTCAAAGACACGCCAAGAAGGGAGATGATAATCTCAACTGAGGACTTATGGAAGCAAGGGCCTACATAACCATCTTCATTTTAAAGTTTTCTTCTGGGAAATATCACTCCATGCATAAACTTTATAAAATGGTATTAGAACAAAACCAAACCAAACTTAATTAAGGATCTGTTTAATACTCTAGAGATTGCTCTAAAAGTGGCATTATAGACCTTAATTCAGTGGATTTTCAAACTGTGATCCCAGAAATCTTAAGGAAGTGCTTCTGGGGAAA
The DNA here is from genome assembly GCA_004363605.1 of Indri indri. Lineage (NCBI taxonomy): Eukaryota > Metazoa > Chordata > Mammalia > Primates > Indriidae > Indri > Indri indri. The sequence continues at coordinate 1,579 of RJWJ010010002.1, read as the reverse complement.
GTCAATAATGAAATATTTGATAAATATGTCATTGAAACAATGATAATTCTAATTGCTTAAGAACTCACCATTATTTGTTTATTTGTGGGTCTCTGTTTTACTGTGAAAAACCCCATAAAAATTGTTGTCTTAAGTCATTTAACCCTCAGGATCACCTTGTGATATGAGAATTACTGTGTTCATTTCAGGTACTCATCAGGTGCTGTCTGTCTGATATATCCTGTGGCCTTTCATAATAAGGGAAAATTATTTTTTAAAAAATTTTTTAAAAAATTAAAAAAATAACGGATGCAAGCATTTCTGAAGAGCGATCTGACAATAATAAAATTAAGCATGCACATACCCAACAACTCTAGAGAAACTTTTACAGAGGTCCATAAATTGATGCATATTTGTGCTGTTCACTGCAGCGTTATTTGTAGGAAAAAAAATCTGGCAGCAACCTAAGTGACCATCAACAGATAAAAACTAACAAAACATAGTATTTTTAAGCTGTACAAAGGAATAATACTCCATAGCAGTCAGAAGTGGTTGTAGATTTATACACAGCAACGTAGATCTCAAAGAATGTGGAGAGAAGTTAAAAACAAAGAAGTAAGTATAACTAAATCAGTTATGTAAGGTTTTAAAATCACACAAAACTCTCTAAATAAATATTCTCCCTACGTGGACATAAACAAACACATTGCTGGCAAATTGGAAGAACATACCTTAAATTCACTAGAATGGTTACCTACTGGTATTTGGAGGTGAGTAGTGGAGAGAAGAATGGGATCAGGGAAGAAAAGAAAAATAATAAAATATAACAAAGAGTCAGCAACTGATAAGGAATAGGAACATCTTGATTCTAATACAGAGATAACTTAATGGACACACACACATCCCTACAATCAAAAAACAAGATAAACTCCCTTGTGGAACAGAAACGAAGCAGAAATTTCTGGTGGGAGGCAGGAGCTAAAGCCAAAGAGCTAGTGGGTTGTGGGTCAGAAACTGGACAGGGGTGACTAGGAGCTCTAAGCTTGTAGGATAATGGGGACCAAAACCTCACCTGTGCAAAGGATGGAGGAGATTCACTAAATGAACTTGGGGTAGAGTTCCTCTCCCAATGAAAGGAGCTGAAAAAGTTACAAATGACAATCTGAGCTACAAGTGGTATAAAGCTGCAAGTCTCCAGTGAGAAAAAGGAAAGAAGGCTAGGCAGCAGTAATTGGGCATCTTATAGTGGAATGGGAACTCAGAGCCATCAATTCCAATTTTACGTGGAGTCATAGAATGAAGATCCCTGGAAACAGAGACAGAACAGTAAGGGAGAAAAGGGGTGGGGCGGGGAGAACACACACATGCAAGTGCAGACAAAACTTCTACCAAGAGGAGGCTGCAGGCCGGGCGCGGTGGCTCAAGCCTGTAATCCTAGCACTCTGGGAGGCCGAGGTGGGCGGATCGTTCTGAGCTCAGGAGTTCGAGACCAGCCTGAGCAAGAGCGAGACCCCATCTCTACCAAAAGTAGAAAGAAAATTAATTGGACAGCTAAAAATATATAGAGAAAAAAATTAGCCGGGCATGGTGGCACATGCCT
>RJWJ010010001.1:33453-48436 GCA_004363605.1 Indri indri | reverse complement strand
CTTTGCTCCCGGGCTGTCCCAGACCTGACCTTGTCCATCACCGTCAGCTGCTGGCCCAGTCACCCCTGCACGGTCTCCTGGCATCCATCCCTGCCCCCAAAGAGCCAGTCTCAAACGAGCCAGGCGCCCTTTTACGAAGCTGCCCCCCCCGCAACCCAGACCCCTGTCTCATCCAGAGCAACCCAGAGCTGGCACCAGGGGGACGGCCAGGGACAGCGCTTCCTCCTGCCCAGGCAGCTCCCTCTCCCGGCCCAAGCCCAAGCCTCAGGGTTTTCACACCCACCGGTCTCCCTTGAACGGGCTCTCCCCAGTGGCGACTATCTCTGCAACAACAGCGGGTGTCTCCCCTCCCCCAGCTCTTCCCCAGGGCTCCCATTCCCCTGTCTGTCTGTCTGTCTCCTCCAACCACCTCTACTGCCAGTGCCTAGAACTGTGCCTGGCGGTCAGCGCCCACGGATGCTGCGTGAGTGAGTGAGGGGTGCAGGGCGCTGGGGCGCAGCGGGAGGCGCGGCCCTTGGATGGAGAGTTGGCGCTTCTGAGTGGCTGCGGCCCTCAGGGAGCGAGGCCGGCGGGGCTCTGCCCTTCTCTGCTGTGCTGGGGCCCTGCGCTCTCCCCTCTCCCGCCTGGCCTCTCCCCTCTCCCCTCCCTGCCTGTGCCCTCTGTTTCCTGTGCCTCCTCCAGTGTAGCAGATTCCGTTGCCCCCTTTGTTTCCAAAGTTTTAATGCCCCTCCTGAAGAAACAAAGGTGGCAACAAACACTGGCCCCTCCTGGGACCGTCAAAAGCCAGGAGCCCCGGTCCCCTGGGCCTGGGCTCCCACCTCCCTGCTCCCCAGGGCGCTGGGTTCCTAAGGGTGGGGCTGCCCTCCCTCACTGACCTCCTGGCCGTCCACACGTGGGGCGTGGACTCCTGCCTGCGAAGTGAGCCCTGACACTTGGGGTCCACTGGCGCCTGGGCCTTTCCCCTGGCTCTTCACCTCCCCCACAGCCCGCCCTGCAGAAGGCGCCATGCCTGCGGTGGGCAGCTGCCCCTGCAGAGTCCCCGCCTCTCTGTTGGGATCGGCCGCTCTGAAGGTCAGACGGAGCCAGGTGGCACACGGCAGGCCTCCGCCCGTGCCCACTGCTCGGGGCTGGGGCGACTCGGTGCCTGTGCCTGACCAGGGCTGCCGGGACACTTCCCAGGGGAGGCCCCAGACCCCTGCCCAGGCCCAAGGAAGTGGGGACCCCAGTATGCACAGGCTGCCTGCCTGGAATTCCCGTCACTGTTTATTCCTTCCTTTGAGCAGGCATCAACGTCCTGCCCGCGCATGATGAAGGGGGACCTGGCTCTCGCGGGCGCTCTCCTCGGCCTGGCCTTCCTGTCCCTGCTGCCCTCTGGCTGTCCCCAGCAGACTGCGGACGACGCCTGCTCCGTGCAGATCCTTGTCCCCGGCCTCAAAGGTAACCGGTGCCGCTCCTCGACCCCAGTCAGGAGCCTCTGGGGCGGGGAGGGGCTCAGCGGGAAAGCACTGACACCACCCCTGGCAACCGTGCTCACTCTGTTGGGCCTTAGTCTCCCCATCTGTGAAATCAAGGGTTGGGCTGTGTGAAGTCTAAACTTTCTTGAGCCGTGGACTTGTGTGACCCTGAAGACAGCTGTTTGCACCCCAGCCCCGTGCATGGGGACCCTGTGGGAGACCCGACATCTGCTTCAGGCACTGCCCATGTGGTCCCGTGGCATCCCCGGCAGGAGGTGATCTCGCATGGTCCGTTTTACAGATAAGGAATTTTGAGGCTCAGTGAAATGTAGCAGTTCTCCTCAGGACCCACGTGGGCTCCTGTACGGTTTCCAAGAGCTCTTAATATTCTTTATTTTAAAAACTAAAAGAAATTTTTTCTTGCTGCTTTGTCTATAATCGACTTCCAGACAGAGACGACTGTGCAGGTCGGGTGGGCAAGTGCTGAGGCCGCCGTGTCCGAGGCCCCTCCATTGGTGCCTCCATTCAGGAAAACCACCTGTTTCTGCAAAGCGCAGGGAAGAGATCACCAAACCCTGTGATTCCTCAGCAGGACCAGCTACGTAAATTTGTGGGGCCCTTGTTTGAATATTAAGAATTTCCAGAAGGGACAGCCGCACCCACACCAGGCGTGGGGTGCGCAGGGGCGTGTGGCTGCCGGGCGTGGCCGTGGAGCCCTGGCTGACGGAGCGGTCGCGTGGCTGCCGAGGGTGTGGAGGGGGCACAGTTACTTCCGCGCCCCAATTCGGTTTTGCCCCTCCCCATCCGCGAGGGCTGCTCGGCCGGGGACTGCTAGTTGTCCCCACGAGGTGCTGCCTTTTAGGGGGAGGCCGCAGCCTCCTTTTATCGAAACATTAGAGAAAAGTGGATTCCCACATTGAGGAGCTGTCGAACCCTTGCTCAAAAGGACCACCGGGAAAGACAAGCTCCACTTATCTCTGCATTGCACAAAATATTATTGATATAAAAAGATTAATGTAAAAAGCTGGGGCTGCCCGTCATGGGCACGGGGACGCCGGTCCCTCAGTCCTGCCAGGACGTCCCTTTCTGGGGCAGGTGCTGGCTGTAGGACTGGAGGCCAGGAAGTTCTCTAGCGTGGCCTGTTTGGAAGGTTCCTTTTCCTCTGTTTTCAGCCTGTGGTTGGAAGCCAAGGAGACAGTCCTGCAGCCCAAACAAGCTCCCTGGCTTTTGTGTCTTCAGTCATGATAAACATGCTGACCATCTTTTTAAAATTTTTAACCATGCTGGAAGAAGCACAAACTGTCTGACGTGTGCCTCTCTCAGAAGGTTTGGCAGAGGCGCGATTTTGGCGCCTGACTGTGGTGGCGTGTGGGTGTGTGTTTGCAGATATTGGCTGTGGAAGTCACGCCCCACCTGGCCACGGGGCCCCTGGAGTCCCGCAGGTCCCTCCACTGGGCTCTGCACTGCATGGGGCTGGGCTGGGGGCTCCTCTGCAGACGCCCCCAGGCGGCCGCCAGCCTGGGTCCCACGGGTGTGCCACCGTCTCACACGTGTGTGGGGCCCACCTCTCTAGCAGGTGTGGGAGGGTCGCAGGCTGGGAAACAGGACAGGGCTGAGTGTGCCCAAAGCAGAAGATTTTAATACATGGTTTAAATGTACATTTGCTGTTACAGAAAGAGTCAATGTTTTCTAAAGCTAAAACAGTGTTTTCTAAAGCTAAAATCTAAAACAGTGGAATACAAAATTTTAAAGGTTAATAGTCCCTTTGTAATTTCATTTAAAAATACCCCAATATATACAGTGGCGTGCACCTGTGGTCCCGGCTACTCGGGAGGCTGGGGTAGGAGGATCACTTGAGCCCAGGAGTTCAAGGCTGCAGTGAGCTGTGATGATGAGACCCCAGAGCGAGCCCTGTCTCAAAAACAAAAACGAAAACTCAAAACCAACAAAGGTATAGAAACATAGACTAAGGCTGGAAGGAAACATGCTGAAATGTTAATGGCAGAGGCTGTCTCTGAGTGTAGACTGACATATGATTAAAAATGTTCACGGGGGTAACAATCCCAATGTTCTATAGTTAGCAGATTTCACACTCTAAGTGTAAAATTAAGGCAATATCAATATTCAGATGTCTCTGGGTTGTCAGGCACGCTTTGAGGGCACCTTTGAGCCAGAGACTTTTCCAGGTCTGTGCTGGTGACGCGCGCCGAATCCCCGGGTGCCCGCAGAGGCGGCTTGCAGGGCCCGTGCGGCCCGATGCCGACCGTCTCTGGGTCGGGTGACCAGCAGCCTCCTCCCTCTCCCGGGGATGGCATGCCCCCCACGCGCGGCTGCAGCTCTCGTCTCAGCGGTTCATTGACAGCGTAACACAGGCTGTCGTTAGTGCTGAGTTGCCGCCACGGTGAGGCTCAGGCATCGTGCACAGGGCCGACTGGATGTTGTGCTTATTAGCTCCTTTCGTGTGTGTTTACTGAGCGTCTGTGAGGAGCAAGATGTGCTGTAGGTTCCTTAGAGGGTCCCATGGGTGAATCGGACCTGGACCCTGCTTTCCATGGGCTCGTTCAGCAGGTGGCTGGAGACCTGTTCCTAAGCGGGGGGGAAGCCGCGTGCAGTGGTAGGTCCTGTGCCCTGGAGCTGCTCCTGCAGCCCAGATTCCAGTCGCTGTTTCCATGAGACAGATGCCAGTCTGCCAGGGCCAAAGGGCGACTGTGTAGAGAAACTCGTGCATACAGTCACTCCAGCCTTAAAACCTGGGTGCCTTGTTCCGACAGTGGAGGCTCAGGCCACGAGTCCTTTTCTGCTGTGGGGAGTATGTGAATTAAACATAGAGCCACCTTGGTTTCAGTGGAAGAATTTTGTTGTTCTGATGTTTAATTTGGGCCGCAGGGGAAGGGTGGGGGGCAAATCTGTGACAGGAAAAGCAGGTGTGGGGGCTTCCAAGCAAAAAAATCTCACGGTTGATGCAAATTTTGTCAACAGCAAAACAAACAGATTGGCATCCAGGAAGGAGCCTCTTCTTTCAAGTCCGCACCTCCTCCCCGGCCTCCTCGGTGTGGGGCCTGTGGCCGGAGCAGTAGGGGCCGTGGAGCCCGCGCCCCGGTGTGGCTTAGCCGCTGTCTGTGCAGGCTCCGGTTGTCCCGTGAGTGCACACTGCTTTGCTGCCCTGGCGTGTGCCTTCCCTGTAAAACAGGGCTGCCGTCTCAGTCCCACTGGCCTCGCAGAGAGACCGTGACGCTAACACGTGACCCCGTGAGAGCAGAGAGATGGGAGCCCGCAGGGTAGGTGGCTCCACGCCCCTTCAGTAGGGATTTCTGGGAGTCATTACGTCTCATGGTAGGTGGGTGTTGTGCCTCCACCGTCCCTGCCAGCTTCAGGCCAGACCTGGGCGGGGGGTCCAGCCCCTGCTTCCTGCTCCTGGACGATGACTTACAAACTGCTAACCTTGTGCCGTCCAACCAGCCCAGCAAGGCAGCAGATCAGATGTCCACCTGCCAGCGTGCAGGGACCATCAGCAGGTGAGAGGTGAGCCCGAGGGGCTAGAAGAGGGTCTAAAAGGATTCATTCTACCCGATGTGTCAGGAATTGCATTGATCAATGGAGCAAAAATTACGAATGCAATACAGTTCCTGCTTTTGGGGGGAGATAGGCACATAAACGGTCACCAGTCACTGGACACACATTTATTGGACATTTACGGGCCAGGCTCAGCGCTGGGGTGGAGAAGCCGTTGCCCGTCTCCTTGGAGGCCCAGTGTCAGCCCAGCACGCGGGGCAGCATCTGGCCTGCAAGTCCCCCCCATACCCCTTGCTCTCGGGGTCCCGGGACTTCTGCGGGGTCCAAACGTGGCTGCAGAATCTTCCGCACCACACACTCCAGACAGCCCTTTGACTGCTGGTGCTTGAGATGACACGTATTTGCTATGTCAGGGCCTGATAATAACACATTACCTCTGCATTTAGAGAGAAAGACAACTTTTGTTGGGAAAAAAATGGTCTTTCCTTAAAGGTTAAAAAAATTGACTGCGGGTGGGAAAGCATTTATGTATATTAGCAAGCCTGCTGCTCAGAAATCTGAAAGGTCGGAGGTTTTATCCAATTAATTAAAAAATCATTAACTGTCATCCCTCAAAACAAGGTGGATAAAGCCAGTAATGGAACCCGAATGCCGCATGTGCCGTGGGAGGTTTGCGCTTCTGCCCTGAGACGTGGCTCCTCCGGGCCGGCCCCTCTTCTGTGGAACGAGCCCGCTGGGCAGGTCCCGGCTCTTCCCTCCCCGGCCTCCCACGGCCCTGGGGAGCTGCGGCATTGGCCATGGCCAGCGGGGAGGAGGTCCCTGTGGACGTCGTTCCTATGCAGACGCAGGTAGAATGACAGTCCGGGAATATCCATGGCTCTTCCTCCACGGGCTACAGATATGTCGAAGAATCTCACCTGCGTGAAGGTAACTGACGTGTGCCTTCCTAGGAGGGTTGAAGACGACCCCACTGCAATCTGGGCAAAAGCTTTCTGTTCATAATTTATGCATGGCTTTCAGGAAGGCAAGCCAGCAGTAAGCACTGGCCGCGTTTTCTTTATTTCTTTGAGAGCGGAGAAAGCAGTATCGTTAAGGATGTCGGAGAATGAGGCGGACAGCTGGAACGTTTGCCTCTCCTGGTAGAGAAATAACTCGGCAATAGAACTTTACGCGGCAGATCAGCCCCAGATCAATACCTGATGAAGGAAAGGACGTAGGAAAAATGCCACCGTGCCTCCTGGGTGTGTGTCGTAAAATGCATGTAATTTTTGAGTGGAGAGGTTTATAGGAATCCTGTTCCGGAGTCATTCCCAGCAGGGCCATGTATCTTTATGACCCCTGAGACCGGCGTGTAACAGACGAGCAACCCCTGCCGGCGGTGCGCAGCGCTCGAAGACAGCCTTTGCTCCGAGCGAGCGCGTGCAGGTCGGTCCCCCGGGAGGAGGCAGCGCGCTGGTCCTGCCGTGCGGGGGTCTCCGTGGACTTTGGTGCTGCCCCCCAGAACCGGAGATTAAAATAGCTTTTTAAAAAATAGTTTAACATATTTTAATAGCAAACTCACAGGAACAGCACAGAAGAAGACAGAATTAAAAACGTGTGCTTGCCTGTAGGACAACTCGGTTAGAAAAGTACGGTGAGCGGATGGAGTCTGCCATGTGACGAAAATGCTACCATGTAGCTGTTGTAAATAAGAAATGTACTTGTTAAAAAATACCCAAATGCTGGCATTGTCCAGAAGAATTTAACAGATTTATTTGTAATTTTTGTGACGTCGAAGTGCTAAGACTTGTTCACCGAAACGTTTCTGACTCGCATTAGCAATTTACATCCTGTATGCATATTAATAATTCACACACGAACGAAAATGGAAAAACTGCCAACGTCTGATTTCTGTCCTCTATTTTTTCACTCGCAATCATATACTTAGGTATTTTTCGACCCTGTGGGGGGAAAATGTCATCTTCAGAACTATCAAGAAGAAGAGAATTTTTTTTTGCATGAAATGTGTCCCATCGTGGTGGGTCCTTAAGCATGTTCTCCACGTACGCGTGTGCTGGCTGGATGTGTGGTGGCGTAACTGTTAGGTGTTTGGCATGGACAGCACACAGGTCTTCCAAAAGGCCCACCAGAGAGGCCTTGCCCGCCTCTGCCAAGCACCAGCGGCTGGCTCTGGAAGCACAGATCTGTTTGGAAACCCTGAGCAATCCTCCCACCAGACGCTGGCAAGGAAGTTTGGAATCAGTTCAGCAGACCTGTGGTAACATCTGATTTCACAGAGGGCCGCGGTGCCAGCCCTGTAGCCATGGGGCCTCTTCACCCCTCCCGGAGAGGGTGTATCTTGCCAGCGGCTCTTGTAGCCAGTGCTTCGCCTCACCAAAGAGGGGTGTGCGGCCGCCTGCTCTGCGGGAGCCAGGTGTCGAGACCTCCCTGCTCACCCCTTCCCCTCTGGCTGGAGCTCGGTGAGCGCCAACACCAGCATGGAGTCTTCCAGGATGTATTTCATTCGCTCCTCATCAAAGATGAGCAGATGGAGGCTGGGGGAGCGTGCGTGGCCTGGGTGGTGAGGAGGTTTCCCAACCCCAGGCCCTGGACCCCCTGCAGAAATAACACCGAGGAATCCCGGGTGCCTGCTGCCCAGTCCTGGTGCACATGTGATCGGCCAGAGCTGTCCAACCCAGCGTCCACTCAGCGGGGCCCTTGGGGACAATGGCGCTTAAGCGAAGTGATTTTCTGAGAGAGAGAAAGAAAACCCTTGTTAGGTCCTACGTTTTAGAGAGTCTTGCTGGTTTTTTGTTTTTTTGTTTTTTTTTGAGACAAGAGTCTCACTGTGTTGCCCTGGCTAGAGTGCAGTGGCATCATCATAGCTCACAGCAACCTCAAACTCCTGGGCTCAAGTGATCCTCCTGCCTCAGCCTCCCGAGTAGCTGGGACTACAGGTGCACCACCTTGCCCAGCTAATTTTTCTATTGTTTCAAGAGACGGGGCCTCGCTCTTGCTCAGGCTGGTTTTGAACTCCTGACCTCAAGCGATCCTCCTGCCTTAGCCTCTCAAAGTGCTAGGACTACAGGCTGAGCCACTGCACCTGGCCTTAAATGTCTGTTGAGAAGAGAAACAGCATAATCTCGTTTGTGTTTCAGAGACTTTATGGGTGTGCATCAGTCCGTTTGTGTTGCTATTAAGCCATACCTGCAGGTGGGTGATTTATAAAGAAAAGAGGTTTACTTGGCTCGCGGTGCTGTAGACCGCGCATGCTTCGCACCAGCATCTGCTTCTGGTGGGGGCTCCAGGGAGCCTCCAGGCAAGGCAGAGGGTAAAGGGGAGCAGGTGTGTCACCTGGCGGGAGAGGGAGCCGGAGAGGGAGGAGACACCAGGCTCTTTTTCACAACCAGCTGTCGTGGGAACTGAGAGAGCCCACTCATCACTGCGAGGACCAGGTGGCACCGGGCTGTCGGGAGGGATCCACCCCATGACCCAAGCGTCCCTCCCAGGCCCTCGGCTGCTGCGGGGGCCAGGGGAGGTGGGGAGCCTCTCTGGCTGTCATTCCCCCACGTGTCACGTGGGAGTGCTGAGTTGCTAAATGGATCTGACTTCTTCCACAGGGGATGCAGGAGAGAAGGGAGACAAAGGCGCCCCAGGACGGCCCGGAAGAGTCGGCCCTACGGGAGAAAAAGGTACCTGCAGCCCTGGCCGCCCAGAGCTCTGCAGAGGAGGCCACGGCTGATGCTCTGGCTTCTGCAGGGGCCGGGGCGAGGGGTGGGTGATTCCAGAGAGGAGGCGCCTGCCTTCTGGGTCTTGGGGAGGTAGATGGCGAGGCTAGGGGGCAGGGCCGGGAGAGTGCTCTTCCAACAGTGCTCCTTGGTACCGGCCTGCGGGGCCCCAGGAAATAAAGCCCCGGACACTCAGTGCTGTCCTCCGCCCCTCTAAGCCTCATCTGCAAAATGAAAATAGCAACATTTAGAGTCCCTTGTGGGCACTGAATGAGATCAGTAAAGTTATCTGTGGTGGCCTGGCAAAGGGGACGGAGAGCTAACGGACCCGGATCACCTTGGACTTATTTCCTTGTGAGTGAAATAGTATGATTCTGCCTGTCTTGTGGGATTGTGCTGGGGCTTAAAGGAACTAGATCATACATGTAAAGGAACTAGATTATACATGCAAAGGAACTAGATCATACATGTAAAGGAACTAGATTATACATGCAAAGGAACTAGATCATACATGTAAAGGAACTAGATCATACATACAAAGGAGCTAATTATACATATAAAAGAAACTATATTATATGCATATAGGAAGTAGATCATACATGCAAAGTAGCTACATAGTAAGTGTTCAATAAATGGTGGTTATTATCTTTAGGATATCCTCTTTTTTTTTTTTTTTTTGAGACAGTGTCTTGCTCTGTCGCCTGGGCTGGAGCACAGTGACATCATCATAGCTCACAGCAGCCTCAATCTCCTGGGCTCAAGCGATCCTCCTGCCTCAGCCTCCCAAGTAGCTGGGGCTGCAGGTGCAGGACACCATGCCCAGCTAATTTTTCCTATATTTAGTAGAGACAGGGTCTCACTCTTGCTCAGGCTGGTCTCGAACTCCTGAGCTCAAGCGATACTCCCAGAGTGCTAGGATTACAGGCGTGAGCCACTAGGTCTGGCCAGGATATACTTATTTTTACTGCTTTAAAATTTTTTATCAAGGCATTAAAATTGTAGAAATGCTTTCTCAATATCTGCACATCATTCTATTAGAATATATACTGCAATTTATCTAGCCAATCCCCCAACCAATCTTGTAATATTGGAGAATTAAGTTGTTTCCAGTTAAAAAAAAGTTATAAAAACACAAATAAAAATAATTGAATATATATATATATATATATATATATATATATATATATAAAAGCCCATGCACTGTCTTCTTTTTTTACCTTTTTGAGGTGTAATTTATGGACATTCCCTTTTGAAGTGTTCAGTGCGCTCAGTCTTGACAGTTGCATACACTTGTGAAACCCTCGTCACAATCATGATCTGGAACATTCTGTCACCCTCCGTCAACCCCAAGCATTGCCTTTTACTTCTTTCTTTTTTCTTTAATTATAAAAGATTAATTAAAAAATGAAATATTCTCATAATTCAAAGTTCAAAATGTGCAAAAAGGCATTTACAGTGAAAAGACTTCCTGTCCCATCCAACACCCCCTCAACTATTGTTAATTTCTAATTATCTTTACAGAGATAGTTTCTGAATTGGCAAGCACACTTATAATCGATTCCTCCCCCTTTTGCACAAATAGTTGCATAATGTATGTATAGTTTTGCATTTTGCTCTTTTCACGTACTGTATCTTGGAGATGACGCTGTATGAGGACAAGCAAGATTTCCCTCATTCTTTGACATATGACTGGTCTCCCATAGCACAGATTTATCCTGATTTACTGGGGATTTACACTTTCCTGGGTGCTTGCTGCAGTGAATAACTTTGTATATACATCATTTTTTATGTGGACATAAATTTCTAGCCATGTAATTGCTACATCAAAATGCGTGTGCATTTAAAATTTTGGTAGATGTTGCCAAATTGCTCTCCGAGAGGACTGAGTCATGTGCTCTCTGAGGGGCAATGCTCGGAGTGCCTGTTCCTCACGCCCTCCTGACCTGGTTGCTGGTCTGGGCATTAATAAAATGCTACCTCAGTGTGGTTTTCTTTTGCTTCTCTGTTATTGTGAATGAGGTAGGGCCATTTTTCATGTGCCTAAAAGTCATTTGTATTTCTTTTATGTCTTTTTGTTCTTTTTTTATTTTGGTTGTCTTTTTCTGCCTTTTTTTTTTTTTTTTTTTTTTTTTTTTTTTTTTTTTTTTTTTTTTTTTTTTTTTTTTTTTTTTTTTTTTTTTTTTTTTTTTTTTTAGCCCTTTGTATTCTTTTTCTCCTTGATGTGTAAGATACTTTTATACTTGTATTTTCTGTACATATCTCTGAATGTTTCTTTAGAATAAGTTGATAGAAGTGGAACTATTAACTTTAAAGATTTCCGATATAGTTCCCGTGCTCTCTCGGATGCGGCCCCTTCTCCAGAACAGTTTCTCTGCCGTTTTCACGTGAGTGCTCCGTCTGTGTCTGCTGAGCAGATACGTGAGTGGGTGAGGCGGGGGTCACGGGACCCAGCTCCTGGGGGCCCTGGATGCACTAGCGAGTCCTGCTGTGCCAGGACGGAGCCAGGCGTGCTCGCTGGCCAGGGCGAGCAGAGGGCTGGCCAGCTGGGGCTCGATCCTTAGATGCTTTCTCATCGAGAGAAGGGGCGGAGGGCTTGCCTGCTGCATGAAGTTCTTTGGTTACCTTAGAAATACAAAGTGCTTATTACTTTTACTTCATTACTGTACTTCTTATAAAAGTTGGACATGCTGCAGATAAATTGTGTTACTATTTTATTATTGAACTCATTATAACATTTACATAGGGATAAAATAGGTGTCCCTCTATTTTCTTGTGTAGATGACTTTGTATTTCAGCATCAGGAAGTAGATATCTCCCCTATTCCAGATGGTCGCAAATTCATTTCCATGATGTCATTTCATCGATGTCTTTTGGAGGAATGATGTTTGGGCTCCATGTGCATGTGGTGGCAGACCTCTCATGTCACGTTGACATGGACACCCACACGCTGTCACCTCCACCATCTGTCACCCTCAGCGGTGAGCTCTGTCCTCACGCTTTCTCATCAGCATCACCCTCTTGTTCTCATTCTCGAAAGCCAACGCAGGCGCATGGTGACCGTGAATGCTTTTAATGTTCTTTCTACATCTCCTGAGAAGGATGAGCGCATAGAATAGCCTAATCTATTGCATCGTTTCCTGTGGTTTGACTACAGTATCGGGTGTCTCTTTGGAGCCGAGTGCTCGGGGAAGCCTGCAAAGCTGAGAAAGGCCAGTTCTTGACCTAGCACAGTGGAGGAGACAGGTGGGTGGACCCACAGAGGGCAAATTGAGGCACAAAGCCACAGGGCAATATGGAGCTGAATTTGGGCTGCGTTAGGAATGTACATCCTGGCTGTCATGAATAATGTTGCGATGAACATGGAATACTGCAAGGATCTCTTCGAGATGATTTCATTTCCTTTGGATGTGTAGCCGGTAGTGAGATTGCTGCCTCATATGTTGGTTCCACTGTTGATTTTTTAGGAGCCTCCATGCTGTTCCCCATGAAGGCTGCACTAATTTACATTCCCACCAGCAGTGTGTAGGGGCCTCCTTTTCCTCATGCCCTCTCTAACACTCGTTCTCTTTTGACTTTTTGATACCAACCATCCTAATGGGTGTGAGGTGGTTTTGATTTGCATTTCCTGATGATTGCTGATGTTGAGCACCTTTCATACCTGTTGGCCATTCGACCTTTGGAGAAATGTCTATTCGGATCCTTTGCCCATTTTAATTTGGGTTACTTTGTTTTTGCTTTTGAGTTATATGGGTTTCTTGTATATTCTGGATATCAGTCTCTTAGCAGATATATGGTTTACAAATACTGTCTCCCATCCCATAGGCTGTCTTTCCATTTTGTTGGTTGTTTTCTTTGCTGTGCAGAAACTTTTTAGTTGGATAGTTTAGTTCCACTTGTTTATTTTCACTTTTGTTGCCTATGCTTTTGATATCATATACAAAAAATCATTGTCAGTACAAATGTCAAAGAGCTCTTCCCTTATGTTTTCTTCTAGGAGTTTTATAGTTTCAGGTTTTTAATCTATTCTGAATTGATTTTTATATATGGCATAAGATGAAGATCCAATTTCAATTTTTTTGGATGTGGATATTCAGTTTTCCCAGCACCATTGTGTACTGTTGGTGCCTTTGTTGAAGATTGGTTGACTGTGTGCACCATGGGTTTACTCTGGGCTTTCTATTCTGTTCCATTGTCTGTGTGTCTGTTTTTATGCCAGTGCTTGTTTATGCGAGTACACTGCTTTGATTGCTATAGATTTGTAATACAATTTGAAATCAGAAAGTGCATGCCTTCAGCTTTGTTCTTCTTGCTCCAGATTGCTTTAGCTATATGTGGTCTTTTTGGTTTCATATGAATTTTAGGGCTGTTTTTTCCTATTTCTATGAAAAATGCCATTGGGATTTTCATAGAGATTGCATTGAGTCTGTAGATTGCTTTGGGTAGTATGGACACTTTGAAATATTAATTCTTTTGATTCATAAGAAATCTTTCAATTTATTTGTGTTGTCTTCAGTGTCTTTTATCAATGTTTTATAGTTTTGAGATGAGATTGGGTGCATTCAGGGTGGTATGGCCATAGACTGTGTTATAGTTTTCAATGTACAGGTGTAACACCTCCTTGGTTAAATTTATTCCTAAGAATTTCCTTTTTTTTTTTTTTTGATGCTACTGTAAATGGGATTGTTTCCTTAATTTCTTTTTTGGGTAGTTCATTGTTAGTGTATAGAAATGCTACTGATTTTTGTATATTGATTTTGTATCCTGCAGTTTTACTGAATTTGTTTATAAGTTCTAACAGTTTTTTGGTGGAGTCTTTAGGGTTTTATATATATAAGATCAGGTCGTCTACAAAGAGGCAAATTTACTTCTTCCTTTCCAATTTGGATGGCTTGGCCTTCCTTCCTTCCTTCCTTCCTCTTTCTCTCTTTCTCTCTCTCTCTCTTTCTTTACTTCTTTATTTTTTGCCTAATTGCTCTAGCTAAGACTTCCAGCACTATGTTGAACAGAAGTGGCAAGAGTGGGCATCTTTGTCTTGTTTCTGATCTTAGAGTAAAAGCTTTCGGCTTTTCACCACTGAGTATGGTATTAGCTGTGGGCTTGTCATGTGTGGGCTATATTGTGTTGAGGTACATTCCTTGTATACCTAATTTGTTGAGAGTTTTTATCATGAAACGATGTTGAGTTTCGTCAAATGTTCGTTTTGCATCTACTGAGATGATCATATGATTTTTATTCTTCATTCTGTTAATAAGGTGCATCACATTTAATGGTTTGCATATGCTGAGCCATCCTTACATCCCAGGCATAACCCACCTTATCATGGTGCGTGATCCTCCTAATGTACATGTTTTACCAGTTAGGTTTATATTTTCAATGGTTTTCATATTACTAATTAGCATCCTTTTGTTTCAGCTTGAAGAACTCTCTTTTTACATTTCTTGTAAGACAGGTCTAGTGGTGATGAACTTCGTTAGCTTTTGTTTATCTGGGAAAGTCCTTATTTCTCCTTAATTTGTCAAAAACAGCATTGCTGGGTAAAATAATCTTGGTTTGACATTTTTTTCTTTCACTGCTTTGAATATATTATTCTACTCTCTCCTGGCCTACAGGGTTTTTGCTGATAGTCACATGGAGGTTTCCTTGTATGTGATGAGTTTCTTTTCTGTTCTTGCTTTTAAAATTCTCTCTTTTCTTTGATTTTTGACAGTTTGATTGTAGTGTATCTTGGTGAAGTCTTCTTTGGATTGAACCTGTTTGGAGACTTAAGTTTCATATACCTGGATGTCCATATCTCTCCCCAGTTTGGGAAGTTTTCAGCTGTTATTTCTTTAAACAAGCTTTCTATCCCTTTCTCTCTCTATAAGTCTCCCTAGGCAACTTCTGTAATGTGAATGTTAGCTCTCTTGATGGCTTTCTTCATTCCTTTTCATTCTTTTTTCTCTTCTGATTTGATGTTTTCAAATGACTTGTCTTTGAGCTAACATATTCTTTCTTCTGCTTTATCAAATCTGCTGTTGATGTTCTCTGCTTCATTTTTTATTTCATTCATTCTGTTCTTCAGTTTTGGAATTTCTGTTTGGTTCTTTTTTATGGTTTCTATTTCTTTATTGAACTTCTCATTTTGTTTATGTATCATTTTTCTAATTTTGTTGAGTTGTGTATCTGTATTCTCTCATTTGTCACCAGGCTTCCTTAAAGCAATTATTTCGAGTTCTTTGTTTGGCAGTTTATAGACCTCTATTTCTTTGGGGTTGGTTATTAGAATATTATTGTTTTCTTTCGGTGATGTCATGCTATCTTGATTTTTAG
>RJWJ010010001.1:0-33353 GCA_004363605.1 Indri indri | reverse complement strand
ATATGATCTTGAACTCCTGACCTCAAGGGATTCTCCTGCCTCAGCCTCCAAGAGTGCTAGGATTACGGGTGCAAGCCACTGCATCCGGCCTCCAGTCTTTAATGACTGTCTTTGGGAGAGAAATTCCTTCACCAGACAGCCTGGCTAGGGATTCTGTGGCTCTCTCAGACCTTTTCTATGGATGCTTTGGCTCCATAACTTTTGTTCCCTTTTGGGGTGTGTGTGTATCCTTAAGATTATATGCCTCTCTTGATCCCACAAAGCCATTCAGGGTGCTAAGAGCCTCTCATTTGTTTTCTCTAGGGAAGTGCTGTGAAATGCTCAAGTTTGTGTGTCTTCTCCCCATCCTGCACAGTCAAGCTGTCTGTCTGTGCAAGATGCTTGCACTCACCATCCACAGGGGCGCCCTTGGGGAGCTGGGGGAGGGAGGGGTAAAGCATGTGAGCATTTGGGTGCCTGTGGATCAGCTGGGGTAGTCCACAGGTGAGGCATCCCAACTGGCTTGTGGGCAGGCTTCCTGATGGAACCTGCAGAGCAGTCATTAGGGTCTGTAGCCTCTCTTCCCTGCTCCTAGCCTCTCCCAACTACTCAACCATGCCAGTCACCCTGTATTCTAGGTGGGCTGAGAAAGAGACGGGTGTCTTTGGGCAGCATCCTGCATGACTGGGGGAGCTGTATGCTCACTCACTATACTTTCACTTACCCCTCTGGGAGAGATTATGGGCCAAGGTGGTCTCCTTTGGTGCTGAGCTATGCTGCCTTGGGGAAGGAGTAGCACAGGTAAAGTGAAACTGCTCTTACTCTCTTCAATGCAGCTATTCTTGGAGCTTTTGCTCCAATGGTGTGCTAGAACTTCTCCACTGGACTTCCAGACTCCCACAAAGGTACCCTCATCCATAGGTAGTTGTCAAAATCAATGCTTTTGTGGGAGGATGATGATAGAAAGCTCCTGTTCTTCCATCTTCCTGATATCACCTATATGTGCATGTCTTGTCTCCCTAATTCGATTGTAAACTCCTTGAAGGCAAGGATTTGTGGATCACACTCTGCCATCCTGCAAATAAGTGAGTCAAAGTCTGTGACATAGTATAAAATGTGTTCCTAATTATGGGGTTGATGGATTCACAGAGGGTCATAAAGTTGAGGCATGGGCGTGTATGGGGGTGGGCCCGAGGCAGGATGTGGTGGATGGCGACTGTCGAGATGGCTTCCTCACTGCTCCACGGTGGGTGCAGGGCCATGGCCCCAGCCCAGGGAAAGGGTAGGGGAGGGGTTAAGGAGGCCACTGGATAATTGAAGGTTTCTGAAATGTGGGGGCCATGGAGGGCTAGGAGTCCATAGATGGATGTGACATTTGGCATCCCAGGGAGTCAGCTTAGGGGAGTAATACTGTGGGATTTAGCATTCAAGGGTCTAAACTGTGTCACTTTTGGCCCTATGACTTTGCAAAAGTTATTTAAAATCTTTGTTATCTTAGTTGTCAAGTGGGGATAGTTATAATGTCATATTTATTTTTTCTAAGTCACAGTCACTCATGGCAGCTTCTGACTTCCCCAACAGGAAGTGCACTTCCTGGGAATGGGCCTTTAGAAATGGGACCACAGGATGATAGAGCTGGAAGTTCCACTCTGTTGGGCTCATTTACTTGGAGCCCAAGACTCAGAGGATAAGAGACCAACCTGCCCACGGTCGCATGGCCAGAGAAGGCCTGGAGCCCAAGCCCCGTGTCTAGATCAGTATGGCTTGCTGGGAGAAATGGGGTTAGGGATGGTGTGGACCCATCTGCAGCTGGGTGCGGAGAGACCACAGACGTGGAGCCAGGCGGATCAGGGTTTGCACTGTGGCTCCACCACCTGCCAGTCACATGAGCTTCTGCAAACTGCTTTACCTTTCTGAGCCTCCGTTTTTACATACCTGTTTCCCCTGAGAATGACAGTGGGGCGGGTCTGAGTACATGTCCAGGTGCTTCTTAAAAGGGGCTCCTGAGGAGGAGGGGTGCACTCGTGAGCCGGAAGAGCATGGTCTGGGTGCAACAGATCCGTTCAGCCACCAGGCCCCCAGCTTCCCAGCTCTGCAACCCCTGCAGACCAGTTTCCAACCTGTGACATCAGAGTAACAACACTGAGTGTGGTTGCCCAATTGTGTGCCACTGGGCATAGATCCACGCTGCTTTCATCGTTGTGCCCCCAGGGCTTGCCATGGAACCTAACACTCCAAAGGTCCTCAACCAATTGTTTGTCCTCAACCAATTGTTTGAAAACGATCTTGAGATTTAATATCTTTGAGTATCTCTGAGCTCTGTGGCTGTGGCTAAGACCTATGGCTGAGGGCCCCAGGTCTGCACAGTCAGACTCCCTTCCCCAGGTGAAGGAGCCGCCCCCTGGTCCCGGACAGCCGGTCTGTGGGCGGAGGCTTCCAGCTAAGCCAGGCTGGGCTGCGTTCTGTGCTTGTCTTGGAGTGAGGGCTCTGCCTCTCAAAGGGTGGTGCTCACAGGACCACCAGGGCTCTTGTTAAAATGCAGCTCCTGGTTCCTGCTGCTGCCCCGGCGGGGTGCGGGCTCTGGATGCTTCAGCCTTTGGGAGGGACAGGCTGCGTCTGCTTGGGGCCTGGCCCGCAGGTGGGGCTGCGTTCGGGAGAGAGCATGCGGCTGAGTTGCCTTTTCTGAAGTAGCAAAACCAGGCCAAGGGCCCAGCAGAAATCTCCTGCTGTTCTTTGTTGTTTATCGACATAAGAACAATTTCCACATTCGCGGACCCCACGGCTGTGTGGAAATAATATAGAGAGTGGCTTTGCTGAGCTGACCGGCTAAGAGCGTGTCGTCTCAGCCTTCTTGGCTTCTGGTTCCCAGACACATGCCAAGATGAGAGCGAGGAAGCCGCCCTGGCCCCCCCATCACAGAAGCGGGGGCCCTCCCGGCACGAGGAGGAGGAGGGCGACCGCGACGGCTTTCTGGTCCCTGTCATGTGCACATCCTCCTTCGTTAGAAATTGCTGAGGAAGCTGAATCCCAACGCTCTTTCTGTCCCTTCTCCGCTTCCCAGGCCTGTGTGATGTCTTCATTAGAATTAGTAAGAACTGTGCACCTGCTGTGAGCCGCCCCCACTCCTGTGCGAGTCCGGAGGACAGACGCGTGACGGGCTGTGGGACGGGACATGGCGCTGGCTCCCAGCGCTCTGGGGTGCTGCAGCAAGAAGCCCCTGATGCTTAAAGGGAGGGGGTCTAAGCTCTTGGAGCCTGCCGTGGGGCCTTGTGTGCTTCCTGCGAAAAGCTTGCTGTCATTTGGAGGAGCCTGGGACCTTGGAAACAGGAAGAAGTGTTAGAGCTCTTGTTCCAATCCGCTCTCCTTAGAGAACCTCTATTGTTCTGCCCAAGGGTTAGTTTCCAGTAAATGTCTGAAGTTAACACAAATCTGCTACAAAAAAGGCTGCGGATTGCTGTGAAGTAGAGAATGTGTTGACAGTCTCAATGGATTTTAATGGTTCTCGTCTTCTTCTTCCCCAACAAACCCAAAGTAGAATATTCTTATCAGAGACAGCAGCTCACATCAGCACTCGGTCCCGGTGTGTGTAGCAGTTGATGTGGAGGGTGAGGTGTGGCGAGAGGGGTCCCCCGGTTGCTTCCCGTGGTCTGAGTCTAAACTCAGCTCTGTGCCTGCCAGGTTTACAACGCTGAATTGTGTGGGGGTCAGAAGCGTGCTTGTGTGCATACACTTATGCATGTGTATGTATGCACAAGGTGTAATGAATGTGCATATAGCATGCATGTTTATAAGTGTATACATGCACACACATGCCTACATGCATGCACACATGACTATATGTAGGCCTGTGTTTTTGCAGGCACATGCATGCACGTATATGTGTGTAGCATGTATGTGTGCATACACGTGTGCACATATATGCATATATGTGTAATTTTATGTGTTTATATGTATGTATATGTCTGCACATATATATGTAGGTGCATATATAGTGGTGTGTATTTGTGTGTGCATGTACGTGCATGTCGTGGGTATATGCATGTGCATAACTGTGCACGTGTATATGTATATATGTGAGTGTATGTATATGTGTGTCTATTATGTATGTGTGCTTGTATTTGTTCATGTGTGTATGCATGAGTATACATGCTTGTGTGTATGTAAGTTTTGTGTATGTGTATGTTTGTATGTGTATATGATTATGTATGGTTGGCACCTTGCTTCGGCCCCCAGTTCTTGGAAATGCAGCTGTCCCGTGGTTGCTGCCCATTGGGGAGTGGCTTTGGTGTACGCTGGGGGCCTGGCACGGAGGCGGAAATCCCCGCGGTCCAGGCCCTGCCCCACAGCAGAGATGTGGGTTTGGAGCCCTGGATGTGCAGTCAGGAGACCTCGGTGTGAGTGACATCCACGTCATTAAGAGCCTGCTCCATTCCTGACACTCACAGTGACCCGCGGTATTGAATACCACGAGGACGCCACCTTAGAGATGAGGAAACCAAGGCCTAAAGAGGGTCGCAACGCATCCAGGTTTCGTGGGTGGGCACAGGGGTTCAGGCCCGGCCTGCCTGGCTGCAGAGCCTGTGCTCTGCTCACCGGACACTCCGGTCTTTGAAGACCCAGTCTCCAGTACAGTCACATTGGGGTTAAGGCTTCGACCTGTGAATTTTGAAGGGGCACAGTTAAGCACATAACAGATAGTAATGATAATATCGTGAAGTTGAAATCAATAAGTGCATCTGGACGTGATTTCCCAGCACACAAGATACTTGGAAGTATTCTATGTACCTCTGAAAGGTGGAAAAGTGAACAGAGCTGCCTTAGGATTCCAAGTGCCTCTACCACTAACTCTTGTTTGCAGCGATGCCTGCAAGGGATGGATTATAGTGGAGATTCAAAGAGGGCTGTCCGCAGGGTCTAGACGGGTCCTACCTGAGCTTTAGTGCCCATAATAATCACCTGGGGAGCGTATTAAGATGCACATGTATGTTTATCCAGCCCCCAGGTGATATCCGTGTGGCTTGTCCATGGACCACTCCTCAACTCTGAGAGTTTCTGCCTCTGACTAATAATATGAGGTTATTAAGTATGAAATGTCAATTTCCTTAAGTACTACATTTGATGGTTAATATCTGTGACATTTCACTTTGACTCTTGTTTTATTTTTATTCTAAAGGTACATCCTCATTCTTTCAAATGCACATTTTTACTTGTGATTATCTTTCAAATTTTTTTAGAACAAGTTTTGTACAACCATAGATAAGTCAAACATTCATATTATTTTCAAATATGAGTTCTGTCATAAAACCAACACAACACAGACAGCTCAAAATATCAACAAAATGTTTCTTAAGGATGTGGCTAATGAATACACAGTACGTTGATGGCTTAAAAGTTCCATTCTGGTGATTTTAATTTTAAAAATGAGCCACATGGACAACCTGAGACCAAAGTGGGTAATGATAAACTAAAAACCATAGTGGAAGTGAATTCATCTCAGCCTACGCATAAGTTAACAAGGTTTGATGTTACTATTCCAACAGTGTTAGACAAACTGACACGGTAAAGAAGCTGGATAGATGGGTTCCATATATATTAAACAAGCATCAAAAGAAAAATCATCTCGAAGCTTGCCATTCTTTGCTGTCACGACCCAAAGGGGAACCATTTCAACACTATATTGTTACCTGTGATGAAAAATGGGTTCTTTTTGACAATCGCAAGCATTCAGCACAATGGCTGGATAAAGATAAAGTGCCAAAACAGTCCAAAACCAATATTCATTTAAGAAAGCTAATGGTATCTGTCTGGTGGTCCAGCGCTGGTATTATCCACTACAGCTTCATGAAACCTGGTCAATTGATTACCATGGATGTCTACTGCAACCAATTGGACAAAATGATGAGGATGCTTGTGATTAAGCAGCCGAGATTGGTCAATAGAGACAGGCCAATCCTCCTTCAATACAACGCTCAACCACATGTCACACAAACAACGCTGCTCAAACTACAGAGGCTGGACTTGGAAGCTCTCTGTCATCCACTGTATTCCCCAGACCTTGCACCAACTGACTCCCACTTCTTCCAGGCTTTGGACCACTTCCTGCAAGGAAAAATATTCAATTCTCAACAAGCTGTGGAAACGCCTTTCCTGATTTCATCACCACTCGCTCTCCAGGCTTCTTTGCTGCTGGCATAAACCAGCTACCTAAGGTGGCAAAACTGTGTCGATAGTTTAGGTGCCTACTTTGATTAATTGTACTGCTGCTTGTTTGACATATACTAAACTAAATTTTTGATTTGAAATCGGACATTTCATATTTAATGAACTAAATACTTGCCAAGGCCAACACATCCACCTGCTCTGTTCCAGGCACTGTCTGGAGTGCCTGGTTCTCATGTTCCCACAATGAGAGGGGCCCTGTTGTCGTCCCCACTTTGTGGGTAAGGACACACACACAGGCCACCCAGAGGATGAGGGAGGACTGAGCCGGGCTCCAGGGCTCTTGCTGCAGACCATGGTGCCGGACGCTCCCTGTTTGGGGCGGGGCAGGGTGGTGCAGCACCGAGTCACGGCAGAGGAAGCTGCGGGAGGGGTTTACTTACGTACATTATCTCACAAAGTCCCTTAGTATAGGATTCCATTTTTGCAGATGAGAAAACTGGGGCACAGGAGATCAGCAACTCGCTTTGGGGGCCGAGCTGAGGTGCAGACCTGGGACTGCGGTACTCCCAGCCTGGCCCGCGGACCTTCCTGCACCATAAACCTCAGTGCTTCTCCAAGTTTGCTTCTTGCACTGGCAGCATCAGCATCATGTGGGAACTTGCTGGAAATGCCCCACCCCTGACCTACCGAATCACCCTCTGGGGCAGCGCAGCCCCCCGGGGTTAACCAGCTGGCAAGACTTGCTGGTCCCCGGCTCGGAGCTCAGGGTGTCTCCGTCAGGACCTGCTCAGGTTGCTTCTGATCTTCAGTAGCTGTGCCTGGTTTCTCAGAGCCCCTCTGGCAGGGACCGGGTCCCACAATTCTCCAGGGCTCAGCGCCTGGCTGGCAACACGCACAAGTGTCAGTAACAACCCTAAATCACGTTCCCGTTTGGCCGTGCGACTTAGAGGTATGCCGAAAGCCAAATGCTCTCAAATCATCTCAGGTTATAACTTATTCACGGCAGCAGGATGTGTGCTAGCCCAGCGGTCCCCAACCTTTCTAGCACCGGGGACCAGTTTCATGGAAGACAATTTTTCCACGGAACCAGGGTGGGGATGGTTTGGGGATGATTCAAGTGCATCACATTTATTGTGCAGTCAGACCTCTCTGCTAATGATAATCTGTATTTGCAGCCCCAGCACAAGCATCACCGCCTCAGCTCCCCCTCAGATCATCAGGCATTAGATTCTCACAAGGAGCCGCAACCCAGACCCCACACATGTGCAGTTTACAGTAGGGTTCACGCTCCCATGAGAATCTGATGTCGCTGCTGATCTGACAGGAGGCGGAGCTCAGGCGGCGACGCGAGCAATGGGGAGCCGCTGTAAACACAGATGAAGCTTCTCTGGCTCACCCGCCGCTCACCTCCTGCTGTGCGGCCCAGTGCCTAACAGGCCATGGGCTGGTTCCAGTCCTTGGCCCAGGGGTTGAGGACTGCAATGCTAGATGCTTCCTGCATCCTTCAGCTGATGACATGAATCACTAACTAATCGTTCTGTTAAGGTGGGGGAAGGAGCTCACGTCCCCAGGTGTGCAGGTCCCTGTCCTCCTCCCGCCTTTCCTCTCCACCACTGTCCTGTCCTTGAACACGCCTCACATCTCAGGGGTCTCCGGGAGGGCAGGGGGTGCGTAACGCCCTCCCCATCTTGCCAGGTGGAATCCTCCCGGCAAACAGTTGACTCTTCATCCAGGGAAGGGTTCGCACGCGAGTCCAATCTCCTCATTGGAGAGGCTTCTCAGACTCCTCTGCGGTGTTTGGGTTTCAATGGGAAGGTCACGTTCCCAGGGCCAGAACTTGGTTTTCGTTTTCCACAATCTGGCAACCCGGCCCCTCTCCAGGTGGGGACACAAGGGGGGATCCTGGGTGTCGGGACAGACCCACCTGTATGGGGGCTGCGGCACACGGCCCCCACTGCAGGGCTTTGAGGGAGCTGACCTGCTCTGGGGCCTCCCCGCCCCGCAGCCTGGTCCTCCCGGTGCCCGGCAGCCCCGCCCTTCCCACAGCGGGGCCGTGGTGCGGCCCTCGATGGCCTGGCGGCCCTGCCGTGTCCCGTGCTCTCTTCTTGCTGCCACTTCCCTGGCGGCAGGGCTGCTTGTGGGGCCACCGTGTCCTCTGCCCTCTCTCCACCGCCCTCAGATTCCTCCCTGAGCTCTCTGCCCGCACATGGGTGTCCCCTGGGCTTCCCGCCAGCCCCTGCCCTCCTGCCGGGCGCCTGCTTTCTGGGTGGTGTCACCCTGGCCGGTTTCCAGTGACTTGTGCACGGACGCCTCAGCTCCAAGCCCACCCGTGCGCCTGCCCCGCCTCGCCTGCGCGCAGTGGCAGCCCCGGCTCGGGGTCTCTGCTGCTCCTTCCTCCCGCCTCGGGGCCTCACCCCCCAGCTGGCCACTCCCAAGGTCCTGCCACCTCTGTCCCCCAGGGGTCTCTCCGGTCGGGGTGGTTCTTTCCGCCAGCGCTACCTCTCTTCCTGTCTGGCTGCCCACCCGCCTCCATCTTTGTCCTGCCCAGTCTCCTCCACTGAAACACCTGTGTGCGTGTGTGTGCGTGTGTGTGTGCGTGCGTGTGTGCGTGTGTGTGTGTGTGTGTGTGTGACTGGACATGAATCTTCCTAACTCTGCAGGGCTCACTGCTCGGTGGATGCACCACACCCTCTCGCGGGCCCTCCCCACCTCCAGGCTGGGGGGCCCCCGCACGGTGCGGTGGCCTGGCTGCTCTCCCACTGCCCCAGCGGACTCTGAGCTCCGCCACTCACCGCTCATACGGGGCCGCCCAGCGTGGGGCACACAGTGCTTGTGCAGGGATCGCCGCGTCCTGGCTGGGCCAGTCAGGGTCTCCCCTGCTTCCCCGGGGGCCCCCAGGATGTGTGTGTCCCCAGCTTCAGACCAGCAAACCACGGCTCTCGTGCTGCTCGATGAGGTGTTTTTATTACATAATCAAATAAGAGAACAGACATGAATGTGTCTTGTAAATCAGTGCTAACGTCAGCCATTTCTGTGGGCTGTGTGTGCATGTGCGCACGTGTGCGTGTTTGTGTGTGTGTGTGCGTGTGCGTCCATTTCTGCCACAGCTCACTCCCACTCTGGTTTCCATCTGCTCTGAACTTAGGGAAGGTTGCCTCTACTTAACAGAATGAGGCTGGGCCTTCCTGGCAGGGCTCTGAGGATGCAGTTGGTGTCAGAGCGGGACGGAGCACCGTCTGTATGCAGAGTGAGTGCTTCCCACCAGCCTCTCCTGCAGAGCCACCTGCATGGAATTTTGTTTGGTTTCTGCAACAGTGGGTGTTATAAATGATGACAAAATCCTAATCACTCGTAAACATGTCCATGACAAAGTTATTAAATTAGAACTGGTTGCCTGTGTGTTTCCCCAGCTCGTTTGCTGTTGTTGGTTTGGCTGTGGCCAGTGGTGGTAACCACAGACTGGCAGGAGCAGCCACCCAGGGTCTAAGAACTTTGTGGGGCAACAGCTGAGCGTGGAGAGGTCCCATCCTCCAACCTAACGTGTTCTTCAGTCTTGGGCCTGTGATCAGAGAGACGTCCTGTGGGGTCCTGGTGCCCATCTTGCTGGATGAGATGGGGGGTGGGACGGAGGGGCGGAGGACCCACACCCTGCTCAGCATGCCCAGGCCACGGCGACTGGTGATGACGGGTCACATGGAACCAGGCGTTTTGCTGTGGAACTGGTCAAATTAGGAGACATCTGATGAAGCACTCGGGGACCCTCCCCCGGCACCCTCAAGTTCACCACCACACACCAGAGGAGCCCAGTGGCTTTGCCAGCTGATGCCACCCATGTTCCCAGGGCGCCGGCGGGGTCTGGTTTGCAGAGTTGCGGGTGCTGGGTTTGGTCTGGGTGCAGGGACAGGAGCTGGGACGAGCTCCGTCCTCACAGTGACGGAGCGGACAGACCTTGGCTGAGGCTGGGACTCAGGGGCGCCCATTTGGCCTCCTCCGTCCATGGTGTGTGTGACTTTTAGGGGAAGTACCTCTCCCTTTGGCAGCTATATCAACAGGTGAGCCGTGAAGAACTGTCCAGTGACAATCACACATGTGACCTGGAAGAGACTGAGACCTTTATTTTAGTTTCCTCTTGTGTGTGTGTGTGCATGCATGTGATGTATGTCGGATAACCTGTGTGTGTGATGTATGTCAGATCACGTGTGCATGTGTGTGATGTATGTCGGATCACCTGTGCATGTGTGGATGTATGTCGGATCACCTGTGCATGCGTGGATGTATGTCGGATCACCTGTGCATGTGTGGATGTATGTCGGATCACCTGTGCATGTGTGGATGTATGTCTGATCACCTGTGCATGTGTGGATGTATGTCTGATCACCTGCGCATGTGTGTGTGATGTATGTCTGATCACCTGTGCATGTGTGAATGTATGTCTGATCACCTGCACATGTGTGGATGTATGTCTGATCACCTGTGCATGTGTGGATGTATGTCTGATCACCTGTGCATGTGTGAATGTATGTCTGATCACCTGCGCATGTGTGTGTGATGTATGTCAGATCACCTGTGCATGTGCAGATGTATGTCAGATCACCTGTGCATGTATGTGATATATGTTGGATCACCTGTGCATGTGTGGATGTATGTCGGATCACCTGTGCATGTGTGGAGGTATGTCAGATCACCTGTGCATGTATGTGATATATGTTGGATCACCTTTGCATGTGTGTGTGACGTATGTCAGATCACCTGTGTGTGCGTGTGTTGTTGAGGAGGCCTCTGCATCCCCTGAGCACCAACCAACCTTGATCTTGTTGTTTTCTGCAGGAGACATGGGGGACAAAGGACAGAAAGGCAGTGTGGGTCGCCATGGAAAGATTGGTCCCATTGGCTCGAAAGGTATTTGTGATGCGGTTCTCACCTCAACCCCCTCCCAGGCTCCCAGCCGAGTACTGGACACGCTGAGATGGATCATGGACTGAGCCTTCTCCCTGTGTCTTGTTTATTTGTGTGCGTTATGCTTGATCGATTCTGCCGCAGTGCCTGTGCTTTGGGAGTGTCAGTGAGTTGCTAGTTCTGTGCCCACTGGGGTGGGGTGAGGGGCTCCTAGCGCGGCAGGGTTTACACAGCACCCCAGGAAGGAGGGTCCGGAGCAAGTGTGCTCAGGCCAGATCCTGACTTTTCAGCTACAACTCCCTTAATGAGTTTGTTAAAACCCTCAGAGCCTCTTTTAAGTAACTGGTGGACCATGTTGGGAAGCAACGTGTCTCTCCACCCAGGGTGTTTCTTTGGCTTTTTGAGATGATGGGATGGCCCTCAGAGAGAACAGGGCACAGATGGCAGCAGCAGGTGTGGGAGTGGCAGCTCTGGTGACACCTGGGCTCAGGTAATACCTGCAGTTTCAAATCACACCATCTCTGCTGTGTTTGACTCGCACCACGTTGGTGAGGAGGGTAGATCGGGTCACATTCTCCCTGTGATGAGGAGAGCGAGGCCCAGGACAGTTAAGGGTTGCTCAGAATCACACTGCTCGCAGGCCGCCCCCTCCTCGTTCAGTCAACGCGAGTTCTCTGAACGCCGGGTTTGTTCCCTGCCTGTGCTGGACTCCGGGGGCGAGGAGCCGGCAGTCCCTGAGCTCTGCACATACGACCTCATGGAAGTCCCCCCCGCCCAGGTCTTGCCATGGTGCCAGCAATGTGGGCACTGCACTGAGCCAGGAAGGTCAGTGGTTGGCGTGGAGCTGCCCTGAGACCCGGAGGCAGGGAGGATCTGGCTGGGCTGCCCAGTCCTGGTGCAGGCTTCTCGTAGCTCACGCCTCTGCCTTGGAGCGGGTCAACCCAGGCACCGTGAGGCCACATCTGGGGCCACAGACCTCCCCTTCCCCAGCCCCGCCTGTCCCTGGTAGAAGGGCCCTTGACCACGATGGTGGGGGGCGGGCAACCAGCTCGTCCACGCGTCTCCTGCCCTACGGCGGCCGACTCGGCAGAGGGCACACAGACAAGCGTGTTGTCAGGAGGCATGTGGATGCTTTAAGAAACTTCAGTGAAATTGTGGTAAACATTTATGACACAAAACTCACCATTTAAACTATTTTAAGTGTACAGTGCAGTGGCATTAAGCGTATTTGCAATGTTGTACAGCCATCACCACCATCTGTTCCAAAACTTTCTCATGCCTGCAAAGAGAAGCTCCTTACCCATGAAGCAATAACTCCCTCCTTCCCCCAGCCCCGGTAGCCTCGAATCTGCTTTCTGGCTCTATGAGTTTACCTTTTCTAGATGTTTCACACAAGTGGAATCCTAACAGCATTGACCCCTTTGTGTTAGGCTTATTTCACGTAGCGCAGTGTTTTCAAGGTCAGCTGTTGCAGCATGTCAGAGCCCCTCCCTCCTTGCGGCTGAGCGCTTCGCCACTGTACCGACGAACCTCATTCTGTCTGTCCCGCATCTAGTTTCTGCCCGTGCGTGGTGCTGCAGCCGGCACTGCCATGCAATTGGGGTGCGAACTTCAATATGCCGCGTGTGCCGGACCAACCTCAGGTTCTCACCAAGGACAGCTCGCCGGGCCCCTTGCTTGGCTTTGCTTGTTCGATTTGCTTCGTCCCTGAGATTGTCGCCCGGGGTCCTTGTCCACCTGCACTTCCACCTTCCAGCCCCCGGTGCTGGTAAAGAACACGGAGGAGCCAGGCGGGCGGCGACTGCCCAGCTCTCTCCCTCCTGTGCGAGGGGACCTGAGCCCACAGATGCGGCAGTCGCGGCTCCTTCGCAGACATGTTTAGGTTCTCTCCGCGAGAAGAAAGCGCTTTAGGAATATTCATGCGACTTAACATAAACACTCCTTGTTTAATTTTCGAGCAGCCAGAAAGCTTTGTTGCCATCATTTTGTTTAACCCCCAAGTTGAGAGAAGTTGAGGGCACCGTGGTTAAGTGGCTTGTCCCATCCGATGGGCCAGGACGGAGCCCTGGGTCCTCAGTCTGGGCCCTTCGAGGACACGATGTTGCCTCAAGGGGCCAAGAAGGACTTTGATTGCAGCTCGAGGCCGTAAGTTCTGCTGACGCCTCATCGCCAAGGTCCACCCTCGCTCTGCCGGTGCACGTTCCATCTGGACTTCCCGCTGTCCCAGGGAACGTGCAGAAGTCATTGCCCCTTCCTCGTGGGGTTACGGACTCATGAGATGACGTCTGCAAGGCATTCTGTCAAATATCTTGGATTTTCCAGAATTGTCTTAAAGAATGATTGTCTGATAATCCCTAAAACCCCATGATGTGTATATGGCACACATAATATGAATAGAGCGGGAAGAATTAGTTATCTATGGAATAGAGCCCCTACACTCCCCAGCACAGACAGGGCCTAGGAGAAATCCCAGGACATTATGCAAAAAGCAGTAACATTTTAAACCTTAATATTTTAGAGCTCACGGTACGTGTCCACCTCTGCTTGGTGACTCTGACCTTGCTTTTCATTTTCAGGTGAGAAAGGAGATACCGGTGACATAGGACCCCCTGGCCCTAATGGAGAACCAGGTATGGCAGAAAGGGTCCAAGGATTTTTAGTAAAATATATTAAAAATTGTGCTCTTGAAAAAATGTAAACCATTAAATAAAACTACAATGGGCTGGAAAGCAGGGGTGCACACGACTGACAATCGCACTCTCACGTGGGTGTTTCAGTATTTGATTTCCTTCTAGTGGAATGTTTGGACGACCTTCTCAGGAGTGTGGTCTGCCTGCCCACCCCGTGTGGTGACATCTGTGCCGGAATCAGGCTCGGCCACACGCCAGCTGGCCCTAACGCCAGCAGCCTCGTTTCTTAACACTCCCCAGGCATGAGGACCCCCGTCCTGTACTTTATGGATTTTTGCCTCTTTCCTGACGTCCTTAAAGCTGCTCTCCCATGACCTTCCACCGAGACCTCCAAGGTCACCAGGGACCTCTGGGTCCAGCTCAAGTGGACTTGGCTCAGTTACCGATGCTGAGCGACGAGGATGTGGGACCTCGAATTCCCTCGGCCTGCCTTCCTGCCTGTCTCTCTCCATTCTCCTTCCCAGAGCTCCCTCTGCGGCTCCTCTGCTTTCCCTGCAGGGCAGTGACCTCCCCCTCCCTGGAACTCACCCCCTGCCCACCCCACACCACACACTCCACGCTCCATGCACTCCCCACACTGCCTCCCATCCCCCACACAGCCCACCCATAGCCCATCCCCTCCCTGACTCCCATCCCCCACACAGCCCACCCGTAGCCCATCCCCTCCCTGACTCCCATCCTCTGGTCACAGTGTTGGGCTGTGTCCTCTGATCATCCTTCTCCTGCTCACACCCCTGCAGGCGGGTGTCACTGCAGCCCCCAAGACGGTCCCTCTTCTTACCCCACCTCCACCTTCCCCACTTTTTAGCTAGGTCATCAAAATAACACCCTAACTGTTCTGTGCTCTCTAGTCCTTTTTTGCCATTAAATGTTGACCCCAAAAGATGCTTAAGAGATATTAGGTTTGGGTGGAAGATGAAATGTTTGGATAACTAGAATGTTCTTTCAGTCAGGCTCCAACCTTCCCCTCTGTCTCTAACCAATAAACTCGCCAGGCAGGGCCCAGGGAGACAATCGATGCATCCAGGAGGTTCCCAGGGCTTGGCTGGTGACTGTCCCTTCCACAGGCCAACGTGTGTCCGTGGAGACACCTGGCATCCACCTGCTGACATAGGTCTTTCTCCCTGAGACGTGAGCACCGAGTTGGTGCTCACTCGGCGTTGTAGCGCCACGCAGAAGGTGGTCTCCGAGAAGGACCTGGCACGCTAGGAGAAAGGAGAGTCTGTGGATTTCTGAATAAAGGTCCCTGTTTGGGAAGCTCCTGAAACACCACAGGGATAAGAAGTGACTGCGTAAGAGCGTCCTTGCCCTGGGACTTTGTTTGTACAAGTGCATCTGAAATCCGCCGTCACTGGAGGTGACCGAGCGCCCTGCTCTTGGGGCCACCTCCAGGTACCAGCAAACCCCAGCGACTTGATCAAAGTCTCAGGGAGACGAGAGGATGCGGCAGCCAGTGCGGGGGCTGGTGAGGGGAGAGAACGTCCCTGGCTGAGTCTGCACCACCAGGCGAGAGGCCCTGGCAGGCCCATGTTGCTCAGAAAGTTTGGAAGGAGAATAAGGAAATGAATCCACCCGCTCCCCTTGGAGGGATGTCTCCAGAAAACCTCCCTTACCCGAACCTCAGTGAGCTTGAAGATAAAATTTATCTTACATAAAAGTTCCATGAAAAAAAAACAACAAAACCCAAAACAAACGGCAGCAAAGACCGAGTTTCAAATGTCCGGTTGGGAACCTGGAGCCCGTGTGCGAGAATCAGGGAGGAGTTGGGGCTCTAAGGAGACGCACCGGCCTCTGCGGGCGCGCTCAGACCCGGGGTGGGCTGAAGACTGGGCACGATGCGGTCGGGCAGGGCAGCGGCAGAGCCCCCAGCGCCACCGTGGAGCAGGTGCCGCCCCCCACAGGCGGAAGGAGGGGTCCTCCCCAAAGGACCAGGAAAGAAGCACAGAGGAACGGTCGGCGGAGCTGGATGGTTGACTTTAATTCCGTTTGTCACTCAGCCCGCAGGGACCTATGCAGCGCCGCGTGTTCTGGGCGCTCGGCTGGCACTGAGGTGCCAGAGGAGCTTCCTGTCCAGCCGGGGGCACAGACACCAGCTTTTAGAGCCAGCATGGGCCAGACTGCCTGCCTGGGCTCAAAGCCTGGCTTCTCCATGCCCTGTCACACTGGGCAGGACGACATGGGTCTCCATGTGCTCTGTGACAGCAGGGGTGACCGTGGCGTGTGTCTGGGTGTGTGTGAGCTGACCGGGCTCGTGTATGCAAAGCGTTTAGAGTGACATCTCCACCTAGAAAGGCCCAAGAAATGCGAACCATTATCTCAGCGGAGGAGGTGGCTTCTCACCACTCTGATCCTCCCCTGCCGCCTCACAGGGACACTTGCTGTGTTCCCTCGGGTGTGGAAGGATGGCACCGTCTTTATCTCAATGTCCCTTGCTACCAGCTCCCTTCCAGCCTCATTTAAATATACTCAGTGTTTCTTATCGCAAAGCAAAGCCAAGCAGTTTGAAAGCCCCAGCCCTCCCCACTCTGGGCCCCTCTAGCAGCTCCATATCTGGATCTCCTGAGAGTTCTTACCTGGGCCTCAGTTTCCCAACCTGTCCCTGAACTCTGAGCACTCAGCCATCCTCCACCGGACCCTGGCAGCCCCTGGCTCCTAGGTGGTCGCGGTGTGGGCACTGCTTTGAGCTCCCTCCCCGAAGATTCCACGGCCATGCCCACGAGGACATGCCCACGATGCCCCAACCGCCCGCTCTGACCTTCCACCTGGGGCTCGGCAGGTTCCCCTCCCCACGCTGAGCCAGCCACGCACGGCCTCCCCTGGCGCCCAGCACGGGAGGCGGGTGTGCCCGGCAGCTCCTCCGGCCGGCCCCCACACACAGCCACCACTGGGTGCCGCGGGCGCTGCCCCCCCTTTCCCCAAACGTTCTGGCCTCTCTCCCTGCCCCCTCGGTGCCCTCGCCCCTGCGCCCTCGCCCCTGTGCCCTCGCCCCTGCGCCCTCGCCCCTGCAGCCAGAGTGAGGTTGGAGAGCATCACCCTGAGCTCCTGCCCTTCTATCACATACAGTCTTTCTCCTGCCTTTAGGATAAAGTGCAAAAACTTTATCGCAAAGGCCTGTGGGGTGTGTTTGTCAAATCGACTGTGCAGTGTGGAGTCCTCGTGTGGCCTCTGACCCCGCGGGCCTGTCCCCGCAGGCATCCCGTGCGAGTGCAGCCAGCTGCGCAAGGCCATCGGGGAGATGGACAACCAGGTCTCCCAGCTGACCACCGAGCTGAAGTTCATCAAGAACGGTACGTCGTCCCCTGCCCGCCCCTCCCTCCGCCGCCCGCCCCAGGCCCCGCTCTGCCGCCGCGCTCTGCCAGGCCTGGGCCGCCGAGTTTGTTGCAGAAACGCAGGCGCTCACTTTCCAGCACTGCCCTCCCCCGCAGCTGTTGCCGGCGTGCGAGAGACCGACAGCAAGATCTACCTGCTGGTGAAGGAGGAGAAGCGGTACGCGGACGCGCAGCTGTCCTGCCAGGGCCGCGGCGGCACCCTAGGCATGCCCAAGGACGAGGCCGCCAACGGCCTCATGGCCGCCTACGTGGCGCAGGCCGGCCTGGCGCGCGTCTTCATCGGCATCAACGACCTGGAGCGGGAGGGCGCCTTCGTGTACTCGGACCGCTCGCCCATGCAGACCTTCAACAAGTGGCGCAGCGGCGAGCCCAACAACGCCTACGACGAGGAGGACTGCGTGGAGATGGTGGCCTCGGGCGGCTGGAACGACGTGGCCTGCCACGTCACCATGTACTTCATGTGCGAGTTCGACAAGGAGACCGTGTGAGCCGGCCCTGGGCGCCGCCCGGTCCCGCTGGCGATGGCAGGTCGCGGTGGCGCCTCCGTGGCTGTCCCTCCGCAGGAGGCTGCCAGCTCCTAACGGCGTCGCCTCCCAGGGCGCAGAGGCTCCCCCAGTAAAGGGTCCTTGTCTGAGCCGCAGAGAGCGGCGTGCGCTTAAGAGGAAGAAGGAAGCGTTTCTGGGGTGCTGTTTCTGATGAAGCGCAGTTTTATCACCTGTAGTGTTGCCAAAATGTTCATTACGTGATTATTGTTACTCAGAATTGCTTTTCCGTAAAGCTCTAGCCTTTGTGCAAACTATAAAATAAATCTTTGGATATTGCAATAGTTAAGTACAAATAGTGGTAGCAGGGTCTTGAGTTACTGCCTTTCTTTTCATTTCTGTATGGAAAAGAACCCACTTAACTTTGACCAGAGTTTCTGTAAATTATGGTTCCTTTTCATTTTTATACAAGTAGAAACAATTTTGCTTTGCTTCAAATCCAGATTCCAAAACAAGAACAATAAAAATTCTTCAGACTTTACTACTAAATGTGTGGTGTTATTTGTTCTGTGTTTTTTTTTTTTTTTTTTTTTTTGAGGCAGCGTTTTACTCGCTCACCCAGGCTGGGGTGCAGTGACATCATCATAGCTCACAGCAACCTCAGACTCCTGGGCTCAAGTGATCCTCCTGCCTCAGCCTCCCCAGTAGCTGAGACTACAGACACATGCCACAACACCCAGCTAATTTTTCTATTTTTAGTAGAGATGGGGTCTCACTCTTGCTCAGGCTGGTCTCAAACTCTTGACCTCAAGCGATCCTCCCGTCTCTGCCTTCCAGAGTGCTAGGATTACAGGCGTGAGCCATTGTGCCCTGGCCTAATTTTTCCTATTGTTATTGGTCATTAAATATGAAATATCCAATTTCAAATCAAAAGTGTAGTTTATTATATCTCCAGCAAGAAGCACTACAATTAATCAAAATATGCACCTAAACTATTGACACAGTTGCTCCATCTTAACGGTAGCTTGTTCATGCCAGCCGCAAAGAAGCCTTGAGAGCAAGTGGTGATGAAATTGCAAAAGGCATTTTCCACAGCTTGTTGAGAACTGAATATTTTTCCTTGCAAGAAGTGGTCCAAAGCCTGGAAGAAGTGGGAGTCAGTTGGGTCAAGGTCTGGTGAATATAGTGGATGTCAGAGAGTTTCCAAGTCCAGCCTCTGTAGTTTGAGCAGCATTGTTTGTGTGACATGCAGTTGAGTGTTCTCTTGCAAGAGGATTGGCCTGTCTCTGTTGACCAATCTTGGCTGTTTAGTCGCAAGCATCCTCATCATTTTATCAAATTGGCTGCAGCAGACATCCGCTGTGATCCATTGACCGGGTTTCATGAAGCTGCAGTGGATAATACCAGCACCGGACCACCAAACAGATACCATTGGCTTTTTTTGATGAATATTTGGTTTTGGACTGTGTTTGGTACTTCATCTTTATCCAACCATTGTGCCAAATGCTTGTGATTGTCAAAAAGAATCCATTTTTCATCACATATCACAATACGATGTAGAAATGGTTTGCCTTTTGTCGTGACAGCAAAGAAAAGCAAGCTTCAAGATGATTTCTCTTCTGATGCTCATTTAATTCTTGTAGAACCCATCTATCCAGCTTCTTTACCTTGCTGATTTGTTTCAAATGGTCCAACATTGTTGGAATAGTAACGTCAAACCTTGCTGCTAATTCCCACATAGGTTGAGATGGATTCACTTCCACTACAGCTTTCAGCTCATCATTATTCACCTTGGTCTCAGGTTGCTCCCGTGGCTCATTTTCAAGATTAAAATCACCAGAACAGAACTTCTCAAACCATCGACATACTGTGCGTTCATTAGCCACATCCTTCCCGAACACTTCATTGATATTTCAAGCTGTCTGTGCTGCATTGGTTCCATGACAGAACTCATATTTGAAAATAACATGAATTTTTGACTTATCCATGGTTCCACAAAAATTGCTTGAAAAAAAATTTGAAAGATAATCACAAGCCAAACCATGCGTTTGAAAGACTGAGAATGTACTTTCACAATAAAAATAAAACAAGAAGTGTTAAGATGAAATGTCAGAGAGATCAACTGTCATACTTAAGGAAATCAGACATTTCATACTTAATAAGCTTTAATAGTAGAGAGAGCGTCTCACTCTTGTTCAGGCTGGCCTTAAATTCCTGACCTCAACCGATCCTCTTGCCTTGGCCTCCCAAAGTGCTGGGATTATAGACATGAGCCACCCCATCTGGCCCATTTGTTCTCTTAGTTTCTTCAATAGTTATATTAGTCAGAGCTGCCCTTGGTACCTTGTCACCTGGGCCTCTCTGTGGGCAGCTCACAGCGTGACGTGGCTTCATCAGAGCAGCAGGGGAGAAGCCAGGGAGAGAAGTCACGGCCTCCCATAGCTGGACCTGGGAGGTATCATGCATCGCCTCATGATGTTCTGTCCACGAGCAGTGAGTCACCAGGTCCAGCCCACACAGGGGTGAATGCCAGGGGGCAGGGACCCCAGGAGCCATTTGAGAAGCTGCCTGCACAGTAACCCACAGTTTTTTTTTTCTTTTGTATTTCAGAATCCCTAACAAATACCTTCACTTTTCAAAGAAAACACACACCCATGCACGTGCAGCCCCGATGGGTATTGTGGTTTCCGCGTGTCTTGAGAGGGAGGCCCCGGCTGTCCTTTTTTTGTAGAGGGAACTGCCTTGGAAGGTAAAGATAGCAGCTCCCTCCCCCTGTGATCCCCTCTGGAGAAAAGGTTTGCTCACAGTCCTAGAGGATAACAGAGAGTGCCCCATTCTGGGGCAATGGCAGGCGTGGTTACTGCCAGTTAGTGAAGGTGACGTCTCCCTCCGGGGCAGAGGGCTGGCGTGCATTCTACCTGCGGGGAAAGATTCGGGTTCCCCAGGCTCAAGGGTCCTCCCTGTAACTGACCCACGGCGTGTGCCGGTGCTGTCTCCTCCTCTTCACAAAACCCTGCAGGGTGGGGGCTCAGGAGACTGCAGCAGAAATGCCCCTGCTCTGGCCACTGCGACTGCTGCGAGTAATAAAGTCCTTTGTCTCTGACTTGGGAGTCTTGTGTCTTTTGCCAGCATCCATGAGACCGGGCTGTAAGTTGAGAAAAATCTCAGATTCTTCCCAGGTCTGGACAGGAATTTCTTGGTATTTGCATGCATTTAATTATCCACCTCATTGGAAGGTCATGGCAAACAAGTTTGTTCAGGTATCTTGGATCCGAGAGGTGCCCGGTTGGGTTGGAAAGAGGAGTTCTTTGTCTCTGCGGAGCAGACGGCAGACTCAGGTGGAGGACAGACAGCCAGAGCGGCGCGGGCCACTGCCTCGCCGTCAGAGGGGAGCAGGCGGATGCCACCAGGTTTTCACTTCATCTGCCAGACTGTGTCTATGAGAGTCTGATTCTCCCTACTCCTGCTGTGTCCTCTGGTGCTCACAAGTTACTCCCTCCACGAACTCATCCGTCTTCCTGCTCACCCACTCATCCACGTACTACGCAGACAGTTCCTAAGTCTCTGTTTCTGACGGCGGCCGACCAGCGTGGCAGCTCCCCTGGTATCTGGAGCTTCACGTGCCAGGGACTCCGCGGTGTGCGGGGGATGCTGTGTGTGGGGAGGGCTGTTGCTGAGCAGGTCATCTCGGTGGCAGGCGGGTACGTCCTCACATGCCCCCGAGACTGGGGTCCCACTCCCGGCCCAGCCCTCGCCCACCGTTACCCACGAACACAGTTTACTTAGAGCAGCCTTGAGAGGACAGGATGCCAGACAGGAAGGGGTGTTGCTTGTGTTATCACGCAGCGAACGCATAGATAGATTTTGATCGTGATACGTTCAAGATGACATGTAGATATGCAGGAAGAGAAGCAAAAACCGTCCACCCCCTTCTCCTCAATCAGCTTCGCTCCAGTTGGGGGTTAGTCTTTCCAGACCTTAAAAAACCACACACACACTCACATATACACAAATATATGTGATTATTTTAAAGATAGCCGTGGAATGGATCACAGGTGGGCATCACTTCTCGCCTTGCCTTTTCCACTGACAACGCGTCTTGGAGCTCTTCCAGGCAGGTCACGGGACGGCCTCGCCCGTCATGTTACTCCTGCGCAGCGCACGGTCGGGGCGAGTAAGGGAAATGGCACGGCACGTGACTGGTCAGGTGGGGACCTGGGGGAGGCGTGGCCGAGGGAGGCGCTTCAGCAGCAGCGCAATGGCCCCTTCTGCGCTGCGATGCTTTGGCCCCGGGAGCCCCCGCTCTGCAGGTCTGCGGTGGTTTGGTGGGTTCGCACCTGCCTTCCGGTCGTTCTGCTGCCGCACACCCTGCACCTGTCTGGGCCTCGGTCTCCCCACCGTGCAGCCGAGGAGGTTGGACGGAAACACCTCTGACCTTCACATTCGTGTCTGACGCGAAGTTAGAGGGCGGTCTGCTACCACATGGTCCCCGCTCCCCTTGGCTTCACCTGGGGGATCATGTCGGCGCTAAACTGGGCGAAGGCACACGTAGCCTTTGTTCGTACCTGGTTAACATTCCCTTATGTGATTATGTCTGTTTTAAAGCAAATTTGATCGGGTCTAAGCAACCGGGCATGGAGTCAGAAACACCGCCCCTGATTTAACTCCCGCAGCTTCTCAGGGATGGACCTATTGTGTAGACCGCAGAGCCTGATTGGTGCAGTGGGAGGGAAGTGGTTTGATGTAGGACAGAGCGGGATTTATTAGGTGCTGCACTGAGGCATGACCAAAAATCTGGCTCATGTGTGTTTTTCAGAGCCCTCCATGAAGTGTGGGCTGAGATGGATGAACACAGACACTGCCTGGGGCTGCCTGGCGGGTGACGGCAGATCTGTGATTCCACACTGCCACCAAGCGGCGGGAGGAGGACGGGCGCAGCACAGGCGTGTGCAGGGTTGCAGAGCTGCGGGTGCTCACAGGAGCTCTTTTGCATGGTGTGCATGTGTGCGTATGTGTGTGCACGTGCATGCGTGTGCATGTGTGTGCATAGAAGAGTGCATGTGTGTGTGTGCGCGTGCACGGGGGAGGGGAGCGGTCAGAGACAGGCAGAAAGAACAAAGAGCAGGCTGGGGAGGCAGGCGTCCAGCCCATAGTGTCACACTCGTCAGAAAACACTCAGCCTCTCTCCAAGTGATTTCTCATCCTCAAGTAGCAGACTCAGGACTTGTCAGAAAAAGAATTGGTCGCTCTGACCGTTGGTGGCAAAGACAAGCTCTAGGTAGAGGAACAGTCCCTAGCACCTCGGCAGCACCGGCAAAAAGCTCCCCATAGGCTGGGAGGCACAGTGAATCGTGGGCGCCTCTTCACGCAGGCTGGGCTTCCCGACAGCTGTCAGGCGGCTCCCCAAGTTCTGTCCAGGGCAGCCCTTTGTCTGGACATTCGAAATGCTGCTGTCCCAGGCGGCCGCACGTCAGGTGGCAGCTCAGGGTCACCGTTTGGACGGCGGCC
Organism: Indri indri; assembly: GCA_004363605.1. Lineage (NCBI taxonomy): Eukaryota > Metazoa > Chordata > Mammalia > Primates > Indriidae > Indri > Indri indri. Next base: position 10,307 of record RJWJ010010001.1, on the reverse strand, counting down.
CTGTTGCCTCCTGTGCACCCACAGGGCTGAGGCAGGTGAGGGCCCGGAGCAGTGGCAAAGGCCAGGCCAGGTCATTGGGCATGACCTAGCTAAATTCAGCAGATCTGAGCCACGGGCAGAGGGTGTTTCTTAGCTGTAAGCAGGAATATCCAGGTCTGGCTAATTTGGGCAGAAAGGGAATGTGTTGAAAGCTTCCTGGGAGTTCACAGGAATCTGGGAGTCTGCCGGACCAGCCTGGGCTGCGTGGAAGGGAACAAAGCCCATGAATCACACTGCAGACGCGCCTGCGTGGGTCCCTCTGCGGCTGGCGGCTGCAGAGGCTGTTGCTAGGCTGCCGCCACCGTTGCCATGGAAGCAGCAGCGGCTGTGTCTGCATGTCACTAGCTTCTCATTCAGAGCCTGGGGCGGGTCTGCTTGGGTACCTAGGGTTCAGGGCCATTTTGTGTCTGCACATGTTGTGCACTGCACAAATCCAGAGGCGCCACTCATAGAACTACAAACTGCACAACCATGCACGGTAGCTTTGTGTGCGTCTGTGCCCTAGATACGAACAAGGCCAGGAAGCACGCATTTTCCAGTTCCTATGGTGGAAGGAAAATGCTGCTCCCTAAGGATGGAAATAGCCCAAGCTAGTGTATCAGTTAGCTTTTGCTGTGTGAGAAACCACCCCCAAACTTAGTGATTTTAAACAATAACCACGTATTTAACCATTAATCATAATTCTGTGGGTCAGCAATCTGGACTGAGATAAGCTGGGTGGTTCTGGTCTCACTGGGCTCACTGTCATGTCTCTGGTCCGCTGCTGGGGTGGTTGGTCTTGGACGTCCCAGCCGGTAGGCTAATTCTGCAGCCTGAGCACGTTGGCAAGGTGGCAGCAACATTCCAGAAAGTGAGAGTGGGCGCACGGAAGCCTCCTGAAGCCTAAGCTCAGAGAAACATCACTTTGTCACATTCTATGGCCAAAGTCAGTCATAAGCCGAGCCCGGGTCCAAGGGGTCGGGAAGCGGACTCCACTGTGGCGGGAGGGCCGTGCAGGTCCACTGCACAGGGCTGTGCCATGTGTGCCACCTGCCACAGGTGGGAAGTTCAGATGTAAAACACAGGGGCGGACGTCCACCACGGCAGGATTTGGGAGGAGGGAGGGACACTCCAGGCGGTCAGTGAGGGCCGGGCGTGTGACAACTGGTGGGAGAGCGGCCTGCTCCCTGGGGCAACGCCAGGCTCTGGGAGCTGGGACATGGGTGGGTGTCAAAGACAACGGTTTCTGGCAGTGCCTTGGGCTCGAGTGCAGCAAGGGTGCTCCCGGGCCCCTCTGTGCCAGGCCATGCCAGAGCTCTGCCCCTCCTCGGTGGCCCGGAGGTGTCCCCATTGCCTTCATCCCACTGGCCAGGCTAGTCCCCAGCAGGCCTGGGGCTCAGTGAGGGCTGAGCCTGTGTCAACGCGTCCCGTTGTCCTCCCCTGTCGCTCCCTCCGGGCTGCAGCCTCAGGCTCAGCCTACACCTTTCTCACCCCTCACCCCACCGGGCTTCCTGCTGGACTATCACTTGTGGTGTGGAAGGAATTGTCCCACAGTTAACTTGTATTATCCTGCATGGTTTCCATGGCTCAGGAATCTGGGAGCAGCTTGTGGGGTGGTCCTGGCTCAGGGAAGCTCACGGATTGCCTCAGGGTGGCCGCCGGGGCCATGGCCTCGTCTGCAGGTGGGGCTGGGGCTGGAGGCTCAGCTTCCCAGGTGGTGCACTCACACGCCGGCGAGGCAGTGCTGGCTGTGGGTGGGGGCCTCGGTTCTCGCCATGCGATCTCTCTCCAAATGTCCCTGTAACAAAGCAGCTGGCTTTCCTCCAAGCGATGATCCAAGAGCACTTGGTGGGAGCAGCCACAAAGTCACAGGGCAAAGAGGTTGGATGCGGGGGAGGCGGAGGGCTGTGGCCATCGCTGCAGCTGCCACACGGTAAAGAAAGCAGTAGCTGCTGGGTCTGTGTGACCTTGCCCCTGAACCACACTGTCATTCTGCAACGTCCTGTGGTCACGCTGGCCAGCCCCGCTCAGCGGAAGTGCTTCACCCACGGGGGTGAGGCCCTGCAGGCAAGGACTGGTGCCACCCTGGAGGCTGGCCCAGGCCACCCACACTTGTTCCCTTGGGTGGTGCTTTCGTAGGTGAAACTGGGTCATCCAACCCACACACTCAGCACCATCTGACAGGTGCTGTGGGGCTCACGACGCACTCCCTGAGCACTTGCTGTGACCAGACACCACCAGAAGCTCTGGGACTGCACAGTCGGGTGGTGACTCTCAGTGGACTCTCAGGTGCACAGCACACACGACCCTATTTTCTGTGAGTTTCCATTCAGCTGAATGGAAGAAGCTTCCTCTCAGTTCTGGATTTCACGCCCCATTTCCCCGGGGTCGAGTCAGGGACGAGGCATCTAGAACACACCTGGATGGCGCAGAAGAAGGGCTGCATGGTTGTTTTTTCAGGCAAATGTTGACATAGATGAGAGGCGCTTCGCAGTAACTATCTATTGCTGCACAGCATGTTACCGCCACGGGTTAGAGGCTTAAGCCAGTGTTTACAACCTTTCAGTGTCCACTGCCGGCACCCGAGCCCGGCTTCAGTGGCCCCGCTCACAGGCTGCGGTCAAGGTGCTGTGGCTGCTGTCGTCACAAAACTCTGGGAGGGGTCGGCTTTCTCACCCACTCCCATGGGCACGGCAGGACCAGCTCCTCACTGGCTACAGGCCTCCCCGTAGTGCGGCTCGCAGCACGACAGCCAGCACCGTCGGGGCCGTCAGAGGAGAAAAGCTGGAGACACACACACACACACACACACACACACACACACACACACACACACACACAGAGGGAGAGACAGGGAGAGAGAGAGGCAGAGACAAAGAGAGAGACAGAGACAGGGAGACAGGCAGAGAGGGAACACACTCCCATGATGGAAGTCACAGACCTCTACAACCTCACCTGGGAAGTGACACCCGTCACCTTTGCAGTGTTCTATTCCCTAGAAGTGAGCCGCTGGCCTCGGCCCACACTCAAGGAGAAGGGATCACGCGAGAGCGTGAGTGCAGGAGGTAGGGTCCGTGGGGGCCCTCTTGGGGTCTGCCTGCTCCGGGCTCGGCAGGGGTGTCCAGTGGTGCTGTATCAGGGTGGGTGACCTGTAAAATATGAACAGCTTATGAGACTATTAAAGTGATGACAAGTTTTAAGCCTTTGCCTAATTAAAGGGACAAGATTCAGGAAACCTCTAACCTCTCACAGCTGGAAACAAAGGAAAAGCCACGAGTGTCCTGATAACCGAACCAGTGCTTTTGTCTGACCACCACGGAGCCTGTAGCCCACTCCGGTTGGGGCTCGGCTGGTGGCCCGCTGCCAGCACAGCCGCGAGCTTCCCCCGAACAGGCCGAGGAGCAGACACTTCCCCAGTAGCAGGCCCCTACTGTGAAGACGCCCTCCAGCCAGGCGGCCCCGCACCTGCCACGGGTGCAGACTGGTCCCCTTGCCTCCTGGGACCCTGGGGAGGCCACGGAGGGTGGCGCTAAGCTTATTCTGTGGCTGCTCGAGCCCTTGTCACCACAAATCCTCACGTCTCGACAGGACGAAGGAGCAAGGAAGCCCCGACGGGGCTCCAGGAAGGGCCTCCTGCCTGGCCCGGGCCACCTCTCCTGGCCCCACTCCGCCTGCTCTCACCCTGCCTGCTCCCCAGAGAGCAGCCCGCCGGACGGCCTGCCGCGCCACGTGCGATGGGATGTTCTCCATCTGTGCAGTCCTGCACAGAGCCACGGGCCACGCGTGGCCACTGGGCACTTGACACTTAGCTCACGAGTCAGAGGAGCTAAAGTTTTAATTCCATTTAATTTTAATTAAATTAACTTAAGTTGTAGGTAATTACTTAATTTTAAATAGCTAGTGGCTACCACATTGGATGCTGCAGCTGGTAGAACCCAGGTCCCGAGTGGCCACGGGCCGGCGGCACCGCATTGCCGCAGAACGTGCAGAATCCTGACTCCCGGGCCCCATCTCAGACCCTCAGTCTCGGAATCTGTGTTTTCTGCACGTCCTCAGCGATTCGAGTAAATGTTAGACGGCAGGAGCCGCTCTTGGCCTGGAGGGAGAGGGTCGGGCGGCTTTCTCTAGCCCCCTGGGTGTTCTTCTGTGGCTTTAATCTGCACCACGGCCCAGACTTAGTGAAACCAAAAAGACAAAAATGGGCCCTTCTGCTCTCTGCACTTACCTGAGGGAGAGGTTTTGGGGTGACAAGAACTGCCAGGGATAAAACACCATCCACTAATTTACTAAAACACAGTCCGCTACATAAAGCAGCATAGCATGTGGTTTGTGTTCTTAAAGAATTTTGTCTGGAAGGTGAGACGGATGTGTAAATACCAACTTGAAGGCCGGTGTGGGGAGCTGGACACACCCACTCTGCGTCCGTGGCGGGGCGGAGAGCGGGGCAGGCTCCTGGCGGCAGCTCTGAGCCAACCTTTCTGATGGTTTGGCTTTCTCCCGGGAAAGAGCGGGGGTGCAGGAGGGGAGAAGGCTGGGCCAGGCCCTGGGAAAAGAAACCCAGAAGGGAAAAAGGAGCTTGTGGGTGGTGGAATCTTCCCGGGACAGGTTGTCTTTCCGGAATCTCAAAGAACAGCCGTCTGCGGTGCTGTTCTGCACTCGGGCTCAGTCCAGCCATTCCTGTGCAGGCCACCCTGGATGACTTTCTTATCCGTCCAAGCCTGAGTTTCTCCATCTGCAGGGTGGGAGAACACCTGGTTGTGACGAAGCCATGTGGTCACCTCTGTCACCGCATCTCGAAGTAGGTGCTCAGCTGTTTCTGTATCCATTGAAAATTCTTCTTCAGACCAAGAGATCTTTGAGGGCAGGGATGCATGTGTCTGTGTTGCAAACCCCAAGGCCTAGCGTCCCCTTGGCAAGGTGTCCTTTCTCAAGGGTCCACAGACTTCCTTAAATTAAAGTTTCGTGTGCATGCGCTTTCTTCAGGGGCTGAGGGTCCTTAACCTTTGTCAAGCTCCCCAAAGGCTCCGTCCTCTCTAGTAGGTCAGGACGCATTGCTGGGTGTGCTTAGTGTTTCATCCTAAATTAACAGATGACTTCTAGAGATCAAACTTTAACTCATGGTACCAGCTGGACCAGAAAGTGGGGATTTCAGGCTAGGCCAGCGGTGGGAGGTAGTTTTGTCAGAGACGGTGGAGGGCCCTGGGACCGGCAGGGTCACACTGGCGGGAAGGAGCAGGTCTGGCTCCAGGCGTCGCGTACAGGGGCCGTGCAGAGACCTGCTTGGCTTCTCCAGGGAGCTGCTGCTCTACCTCTGGGCTCCATCTCCCTGCAGCCCTTGTGACATCACACAGGCATGGCCAATCTCCGCAAAGTTCTGCCTCGACCTCAGACCCCATGAATTCTCTCTGAGCTGGCACCCAAGCACCATGGGACCTTGGCTGGCTCCTGGGCAGCAAGAAATCCAATCCTACATCCTGGACTTCGGACCCCTAGGTGAGGTTGGAGTGTTGTTTGTGAATACCTTGCTGTTTTTACAGTTGGCATTGCCAAAAGAACAGGGTGACAGCAGAGATGGATTTCAATAGTGCAATGAGCGTTTGATGCGTGGGGGTGAGAGTGGGTGGGTCGTGAAGACGCTGCTTTGTGCTGTTGAACTGGGTTGGTATCGGGCCGGGCCGAACATCAGAAGGGCCCCCGAGCAGGGTTAGACATCTGGGCTCTGGTCTTTGCTCTGTTTGGTTTTAAGTCACATGACTTTGGTCTCTTAAAAGACAATCTAAATAACTAAGCCCATGGTGAAGTAAACCAATATTCAAGAGTCACAAATTAGAACAAAACTTAGATATACGCCAACAGTCACCTGTCACCAGGGACCTCATGCGTTAACCTTGTGCTCCTCCAAATCCCTGCTGACACTCACTCTGGTTTCATCTTAAACTTGAGCAAACTGCTTCTTTTATTTCTACCACAAATCTCATACTTTCGGCCAAAGGCATCTACAGGACTTACTGACAGCGATGACCAAAGTCCCTGGAGGCTTTCTTCTTTCACAGGGACTGGTCCTCGGTCAGCGTGGCCTTCCCTGCTCTCTCACTCCCTCACCCCCTAGGCTTGCCTGGCCACACCTTTCCTTATTTTGAGGCTAATGCCAAAGGGTAAAGAACAGCGTGAACATGCTCGACTGTACGAAATTTCACGGCTGTACTTCTTCCATGAGAAGAGAGCGATCGCCCCATCTCATTGGAATAACCCATTATAACCGTCCTTTCTGACGATTAAGGTGAAGTGAAATTCACATAAAAAGCTTTAGTGTGTTTGTCAGACGTCAGAGGCTGGCCCCCCCTGCCCCCGTCCGGCCTCACCCACAGCACAGAACGTATTTAAAGGCTCATTTGTAATGACGGGTAGGAAAGGTTTGCAGCGGTGGGTTCAGAAGGAGCTGCCGTAGGAGGTTTGAGTGTTTGGGCAGCTGTGGCAGGTGCGCTGGAGGCCTTGGCTGAGGTCCACCTGGCTCCTTCCCTTTCTCTCCTGGACCTTGGCTATTTTGTCACTAGAAACACCAGGAGACAATGAGCAGGGAATTTGTTGAGCTCATATCACGAAAGGCTTGGAGCTGTGACCTCCCCCCAGCAGGGCGGAGAACAGGCCTCCTCACACCTCCAGCTCCGGCTGTCCTGCAACAGCGGCAGGGAGCTGCACGGGGCCTGCACGGCGTGGGCGACCAGTGGGTGCTTTGGGACTTGTGGCTAGAGAGACACTTAACGGAGACAAGCCATAGGCCCTTTCTGCAGCAGACGCCGCAAAGTGCCCGCTCTTCAGGGAAGAGTAGCCGGCACCGTGGGGTGTCCTGGAGACCCTGTGCAAGTATTGTCTTTTCTTCCTCGTGTTTTTGTCTTAGCGGTGGAGAGACTTTCTGCGTGATAGCTCTGGAGACTGTTGGGTGCCGTAGTGTGGAGCTTGGGCCCCTCCAAACTCATGCTGAAGTTCGATGCCCAGTGCTGGAGCTGGGCCTGGTGGGAGGAGTTCGGTCACGGGTGGATCCCTCGGGAGTGGATTGGTGCTGTCCTTGCGGTAACGGGTGGGTCCCTGCTCTATCAGTTCCCACGAGAACCGGCTGTTACAAGAGCCTGGCACCTCCCTCGACCTGCCTTCTCTCCTGCCGTGCGATCTCTGCGCATGCCGGCCCCTCTTCACCTGCCGCCATGAGAGAACCGACAGGTGCTGGCGCCAAGCCTCTCGTGCAGCCTGCAGAGCCGGGAGTCGTAAACCTCTTTTCCTCACAAATTGCCCAGCCTCAGGCATTGTTTACAGCAGCACAGACGGACTAAGACACTGGGAGCCGGATCAGGTGCCGTCACTGCGATCTCCGTAGTGAAGTGGGGGCCAGACCTGCCAGCACTCACAGCCTGCCCCTCCCTCTTCCCTGCTGTGCGACGTCGGCTGGGAGCCTCCCCCTCTGGGCTTCTCGACACTGGCGATCGCCACATGTAACTCCCAGGCTTGGGGCGAGGAGGCCATGAGCGCAGGTGTGGAAGCACAGAGGCGACGCTCGCAGACATCAGGCCCTCCCTATGCTCTTGTCTCATTCTGCGCACGTTTTATGTCTGTGTATGGCGAATCACTTCCGCTCCCTCTTCGACGCCCACGCAGGGGCCCCTCGACACAGGAGGACCTCTTTGCTCCATACCAGTCCCAGTCCCACACTTCCCTCCACTCTGGCCCCGCACGCGTCCTCTGAGGGCAGGTGGCTCGGTTCATTTTCTCACCCTCCTTGGAGCCCGGCAGGGGTCCTGCGCAGAGCTGGCCATCGGTAGGTGCTTTAGGAATTAATGACGGATGACGGGTGGAGACTGGTCACAAGGCACCGTCTGCAGCGGGGCAGGAAGAGCCACTGCGATCCTGGCAGAAGGAAATGCCGTCTGCAGCGTGTCTAGATGTCGGCTCCTGAGGAGGTCTCTAGTTTTGTGTGAACACATTGCTCTTAGAAAAACAAATGCATGGTTGAAAGGGCACATTGTTTTTTAGAGTTAAGGGGGATTCCTCAGCTCAGGTGACTTTTGGGCGCCAGGAATGCTGCAGGGGTGGCACCTCTGGTGGGCCGGGAGGGAAGGACAGCTCCAGAGCCCTGGGGCAGCGCGGCCTGCCACCTGCCAGAAGGCCCAAGTCCCAGCTGTTCCCCTTCCCCCAGGGTGACGTGGCACACGGAGAACCTACGCTGGGCTCTGCCAGCCGGGAGAGTGCACACCCGGGCGCCTTACATTTTTGGGCCTCAGCTTTTTCATCTGTAAAATGACAGAGTTGGAGATTCTCAACCCTGTCTATCCATCCGGCAACCCCCGCCCCCCGTAGATTCTGATTCGTTTGTCTGGGGCGGGGCCAGAGATAATTTGGAAGAATGAGACTGGGTGACATAGGAGTCCCCTCTGTCCTGATGGCTAGGGTGGGGCACCCTGTCCCCCATGTCCCTGGGGGGCTGTGGACCAACCAAAGTCACAGCCGGCAGAACCCTGCAGCTTTACTTTGCTGGTCCCCGGGATGGGCGGTCTCTGAAGTGGGGCTGCAAGATCAGTGGAATGTGGCAAGAAAGCAAGCAAGCTGCGTGTTTGCTTTTTGTAATCAAGTGAATAAGCAGCGAATCACACATATAATTAGTAAGTAAACATTTGTGTATTGAGGTGCAGGCTGCTTTACCAAGAGGGTTGCGCAGTGACCTGGACAGGAGAGGGGGTCTGAGCACATGGTCCGAGCAGGTGGTGGGAGGCGCCTTCTTCCTCCCAGCTTCCCGCCTGTCCTCTTCCCACGAAGCCCAAGGGTCCTTCGGCCTCATGCACACAGGTGCATTTCTCCAGCTGCATTTCTATCCCAGGTCACACCCCGGGCCACCGCTGGGACCGTGGTCGGGACGTTGGCTCAGGACCACGGTCACCCCTCCACCTTCCACCTGCGCCGGCGGGAAAGTGGGGCAGGGGACGCAGAGTCACTCCCCAGGGGACGTGGCAGGGATGGCTGCGCCAGATTGGGCCTCTTCCCAGGTGCCACGTGGGCCCCTCGTTCCCTCACCTGTCCTGCGAGGGCCACCGCCGCGGGAGCCCTGGGCGGGACCCGACCGGCACAGGTGGGGCTTGCCGGCCTGTGGGTCATGGCGCAGGGTGCAGACGAGGTGGCCGCTGCGCGGTCGGGGCAGAGCCTGCTGGCCTGTGCCAGGGGCACCGGTGCGCCCCGGGAGCTTGTACGGCAGCCCGTTCCCAGCCCAGATGCCCCTCACCCCGCAGGGGCAGGGAGGGTGTAATTTTCTCCAAACTTCTTCCATTAAATGCAAATCTTCCTCAGAGTCACCGCAAGAAAACTGTTTCATTACCAAGGAAACCGGGCCTGGGCGGGAAGCCCCCCGCACAGCTGGGGCAGGTAAAGCAGGATGGAGACTCTGCTCTGCCTGGCTTTCTGCAGAAACCGCTCCCACGCCCATCTGGATCCACCTGTGCAGCCTTGATCCCGCCCACCCCAGGCCCACCCGCTCAGCCTTGAGCCTGCCCACCCGAGACCCATCCCAGACCCACCTGTGTAGCCCTGAGCCTGCCTGTCCCATACCCATCCCAGACCCACCTGTGCAGCCTTGATCCTGCCTGTCCCATACCCATCCCAGACCCACCTGTGAAGCCTTGATCCTGCCCACCCCAGGCCCACCTGTGCAGCCTTGAGCCCCCCCACCCCAGACCCACCTGTGCATGTGCAGCCTTGAGCCGCCCCCCCCGACCCACCTGTGTAGCCTTGAGCCTGCCTGTCCCAGACCCATCCCAGACCTACCTGCACAGCCTTGAGCCTGCCCATCTCAGACCCACCTGAGCAGCCTTGAGCTGGCTTCCAGCAGAGTGTCCCTCGATCCTAAGTGCGTGCCTTCTCTCTGGACCGCCTCACCCACCCCTTGGCTTCAGTTCCGCCCTCTATAGTTTGTGACTCCCAACTGCCTTCCCCACAGACTCGTCTCCATGTCCACCTGCCTCTAGCACCTCATATTTGACATGCTCAGCCTGTGTCTGCCCCCCTCCTCCTGCGTAGCGCGTCCCACCCGTGAGTCCCCACCGGTGCCGCCTGGCTTCCCTTCCACTCCCTTCCTAAATATTTCGGACGCACCCCTCCTCTCCAGGCACTCATTATTTCTCACTTGGATTCCTACGACCTCCTCCAAATGTTCTGCTGCTAATTTTGTGTGGCTAATCTATCCTCTGATTTATGGCTCAGTGAACTGTCTAAAAGTTAAATCTGACGTCTCCTCCCCTGCCTGAGGTGCA
>RJWJ010010000.1:0-48345 GCA_004363605.1 Indri indri | reverse complement strand
GGCATGCGCCACCATGCCCGGCTAATTTTTTTTTTTTCTATATATATTTTTAGCTGTCCAATTAATTTCTTTCTATTTTTGGTAGAGACGGGGTCTCGCTCTTGCTCAGGCTGGTCTCGAACTCCTGAGCTCAGGACAATCCGCCCGCCTCGGCCTCCCAGAGTGCTAGGATTACAGGCGTGAGCCACCGCGCCCGGCCAGGTTGAATGATTTCTATGATTAAGGTGTATTTAAAAGAGTAAAGCAATAAGTGAAATACACATTTGTTTTTCTGAAATGTTACACTAATTCTGATTGTTTTTTCTTATCTTCTTTTAGTTTTGGCCTTTGCTCTTGCTGACACCAAGAAAATTGTTTTGTGTGATGTGGAAAAACCTGAAAGCTTGCACTCTTTTTCCGTGGAGGCTCCAGTTTCTTGTATGCATTGGATGGAAGTGACTGTAGAAAGCAGGTAATGAGAAAAGAAAACTTCAGTAGTCAATTTTTATTTTGTAAAGTGGAAACTTAGAAGTATCTGAGTATTGAGCATATGTACGTTGCATTTAAGTTTTTGTTTTAAGTTTATCAAGAGGAAATTTTTTAATACTTTGATTTTTTCGGTGGAGGGGTAGGTAGGTAGAGGCAGGGTCTTGCTGTGTTGCCCAGACTGGTCTTGAACTCCTGGCCTCCAGTGATCTTCCAACCTTGGCCTCCTAAAGTGCTGTTATTACAGGCGTAAGCCACCACACCCAGCCAGATTGTTTTTCTCCTCTGGAAAAAATATACTAGCATACCTCAATGGTATTGCAGGTTTGGTTCTAGACCACTGCAGTACAGCAAATATTGGAATAAAGCAAGTCCCATGAATTTTTTGGTTTCCCACTACACATACAAGTTAGTTATGTTTATATCATACTGTAGTCTTCTAAGTGTGTATTAGCATTATGTCTAAAAAAAAAAAAACTATTATACCTTAATTAAAATACACTTTATTGCTAAAAAATGCTGACAGTCATCTGAACCTTCAGCGAATCATATTTTTTTTTTGCTTTCTTGCCTTGATGTTGATGGCTGCTGAATGATCAGGGTGGTGGTTGCTAAAGGTTGGGGTGGCTGTGGCAGTTTCTTAAAATAAGACAGCAATGAAGTTTGCCACATTGATCCACTCTTCCTTTCTCGAAAGATTTCTCTGTATCACATGGTGCTGTTTGACAGCATTTTACCCACAGTAGGGTAAATTTCTGTCAAAATTTGAGTCAGTCCTCTCCATCCCTGCTGCTGCTTTATCAATTAGTGTGATGTAATATTCTAAATCCTTTGTTGTCATTTCAGCAGTGTTCACAGCATCTTCACTGGGAGTAGATTCCATCTCAAATCACTTTCTTTGCTCAACCCTAAGAAGAAACTCCTAATCCATTCAAGTTTTATCATGTGATTATGGCAATTCAGTCACATCTTCAGGCTGTACTTCTAATTCTAGCTCTCTTGCTATTTTCACCACATCTGCAGTTAATTCCTCTACTGAAGTCTTGAACCTCTTAGAGCCATCCATGAGGGTTGGAATCAACTTCTTCCAAACTCCTGTTAACGTTGATATTTTGCCCTCCTTCTATGAATCTCAAATGTTCTTAATGGCATCTGGGATGATGAATCCTTTCCAGAAGGTTTTCAGTTTACTTTGCCCATTTCTATCAGAGGAATCACTATGCAGCTCTATCCTTATGAAATGTATTTTTAAAATAATAAGACTCGAAAGTCAGAATTACTCCTTGATCCATGGGCTGGAGAATGGATGTTGTGTTAGCCAACATGAGTATCCTTGTCCATCTTCATCAGAAGTTGTGGGTGACTGGGTGCATTGTCAGTGAGCAGTAGTCTTTTGAAAGGAATCTTTTTTTCTGAGCAGTATGTCTCAGCAGTGGCTTAAAATATTCAGTGGACCATGTTTTGTTCCATTTGTGGAACACAGTAGATCTAGCATAATTCTAAAGGACCCTAGGATTTTTGGAATGGTACATGAACATTGGCTTCAACTTAAAGTAACCAGCTGCATTATCCCCTGTCAAGTGAACCAGCCTGTCCTCTGAAGCTTTGAAGCCAGGCACTGACTTCTCCTCTCTAGCTAGGAAAGTCCTAGATGTCATCTTCTTCTAATATATGGCTGTTTTGTCTACATTGAAAATCATTCGTTTAGTGTAGTTGCTTGCATCAATGATCTTAGCCAGTCTTCTGGATAACTTGCTGCAGCTTCTGCATTAGCACTTGCTGCTTCACCTTGCACTTTTTTTTTTTTTTTTGAAACAGAGTCTTGCTCTGTTGCCCGGGCTAGAGTGCCGTGGCATCATCCTAGCTCACAGGAACCTTAAACTCCTGGGCTCAAGTGATCCTTCTGCCTCAGCCTCCCTCCTGAGTAGCTGGGACTACAGGCATGCGCCACCATGCCTGGCTAATTTTTTCTATATATTTTTTTTAGTTGTCTGATTAATTTCTTTCTATTTTTAGTAGAGATGGGGTCTCGCTGTTGCTTAGGCTGGTTTCGAACTCCTGAGCTCAAACAATCTGCCCACCTCGGCCTCCCAGAGTGCTAGGATTATAGGCGTGAGCCACCGCGCCCGGCCAATCTGGCACTTTTAATTTATTGATGGACTGACTGATTGATTGATTGATGATTGACAGAGTCTTACTCTTTTGCCCTGGGTAGAGTGCAGTGGTGTCATTGTAGCTCACTGCAACCTCAAACTCCTGGGCTCAAGCAATCCTCTTGCCTCAGCCTCCCGAGTAGCTGGGATTACAGGTGTGCGCCACCATGCCCAGCTAATTTTTCTATTTCTTTAGTAGAGATGAGGGTCTCACTCTTGCTCAGGCTGGTCTCGAACTCCTGAGCTCAAGCAATCCCACTGCCTCGGCCTCCCAGAGTGCTAGGATCATAGGCGTGAGCCACTGTTCCTGGCCCACCTTGCACTTTTATGTTACAGCTTCTTTCCTTAAACCTCACGTACCAACCTCTCCTAGCTTCCAGCTTTTCTTCCGCAGCTTCCTCATCTCTCTCAGCCTTGATAGAGTTGAAGAGATTTGGGACCTTGCTCTGGATTAGGTTTTGGTTTAAGGACAGGTGACTGGTTTAGTCTATCCAGACCACTAAAACTTTCTCTGTATTAGTAATGAGGCTGTTTCACATTATTACTATTTTTGTGTTCACTGGAGGAGTGCTTTGAATTTCCTTAAGAACTTTTTCTCTGCATTCACAACTTAGCTAACTGTTTGGTGCAAGAAACCTAGCCTTTGGCCTCTCTCAGCTTTTGGCCTCTCTCAGCTTTTGTCATTCCTATCTCACTAAGCTTAATCATTTCTAGCTTTTGATTTAAAGCAAATAAACTATTCTTTTTACTTGAGCACTTAGAGGCCCTAGAGGGTTATTAATTGGCCTAATTTTAATATTTTTGTGTCTTGAGGAATAGAAGGGCTCAAGGAGAAGGAGGGAGACGGGAATGGCCAGTCAGTGGGTTGATCAGAACACACAAGTTTAAGTTCACTCTCTTCTATGAGCATAGTTTGTGGTGCCTCAGAACAATTACCGTAGTAACATCAGAGATTACTGATCACAGATGACCATAACAGATATCATAATAATGAAAAAATTTGAAGTATTGCAAGAATCACCAAAATGTGACGCAGAGACATGAAGCAAGCACACGCTGTTGGAACAAATGGCACCAGTAGACTTGCTTGATGCCGAGTTGCCACCAACCTCGGGGAATACACACTTTCAGGGAAGCACAATAAAATGAGGTATGCCTATATTTTCTTACTGGAGCAATAATTCCCGAATGGCCAAGACTTCTCTCTTCTTTGTAGTCATTTTTTTTTTTTTTGAGACAGAGTCTTGCTCTGTTGCCTGGGCTAGAGTGCTGTGGCGTCAGCTAGCTCACAGCAACCTGGGCTCAAGCGATCCTCCTGCCTGAGCATCCTGAGTAGCTGGGACTACATGCACCACCATGCCCGGCTAATTTTTTCTACTTTTAGTTGTCTGGCTTATTTCTTTCTATTTTTAGTATAGACAGGATCTCGCTCTTGCCGAGGTTGGTCTTCAACTCCTGACCTCAAGCGATCCTCCTGCCTTGGCCTCCCAGAGTCCTAGGGTTACAGGCTTGAGCTGCTGCACCCAGCCCATTTTTCATACTCTAAGAATATTTCTTAAGACACAAAAAACAAGCTCCAGATGAAATAAATGGTTAAACAGAAAAGAACCTCAATTTGCTAATGAGTAACTTAATTAATATTATTTGAAACTTTAAATTCTAAAAGTGCTAAATTGAACATTCTATTCTGATGCTGCACAGGTTCTTTCTTTGTCCATGGTCCTGATAGTTTTCTTATTTCATGAAAACAATTTTGCCTTAGTTTATAAAGACAAGTGATACACCAGGCTTGTAGTAAAGGTGGCCTAAGAAATTAGTGGGTTTGGCTAATACTGGGGGAAAAAATTGTTTTTCTTTTTTGGGGAAATATGATAATTTTCTTTCCATTAGCTTTTCCTTTCTAATTAAATTTCATTAAGTTACTATCAAATAAATTTGAAAATCATGAATAGTAGTTGGCAACTTCCTAAGGGAGGCCTGAAAGAATTTGAGGAGAGGGATTTAGCCTGGGGTTTGAAATTCTGTATAGATAAACCAGAGTGATTAATCCATTATCCAGTAGTGAAGGATTGTAAATGGTTATGTGAATTTATAGAAGGTTGGAGGAGCAGAGCGTACCATGTAATTCCTGTCCCAGCCCAGTTACCTGCTAAATGTATTCTCAACACATTTTCTATTAACAGTTTAGAAATGTGGAGATTCCAGGGTCTCTCAAATCAGCTATTTTGTTGTAAAGTGGGAAAAAAATTCTTGCCAAGTCACCACTTTTTTATGTATTTATTTCCAACCTTATTTGGAGGTAGAATTGAGAAAGAAAAGGGGATAAATAAAACTATTTCAAAGTATATGGGGTAGTCTCATATATGTGTTGGGATATCAAATCCCAAAGTTTAATATAAGCCACAGAACCAATAATTAAATGATACAGTAATTGTACTGTTTTTTAAAAATTACTCTTAGTGTTCATATGCTTAGTGTGGGTTCTTAAATGAGAGTTAAGAAATCATAAATTTTTAGTCAGTATCTGAATACCGCATACATATGAATACATTTCATATGCTGAGGAAATTGTTTATTAATTCTCATTCCTGTAAATGTAAAATAGGTAGGGTGAATTTTTCTTGCAGAAATAACAACTTCCTACTTTTCAATTTCTCATTCGTGATTGTTACAGTGACTGTTCTATAATGGTAAAATATTTGTGGCATCTGTTTACTTGGTAATGTAAAACTAAGTATCTTTTTAAAAAAAATTAACATTTTTTAATAGAGAAGTGAAATCTTTGGTGTTTTATGGTACTTTTTTCCTTTTTAGTGTTCTCACATCCTTTTATAATGCTGAAGATGAATCAAATCTTCTCTTACCTAAACTACCTACATTGCCAAAAAAGTAAGTATCACAGTTTTATTTCTTTGGAGTTAATCTTACAGATTTCTCTTTCCTCTAGAGAATTTTAACACTGTCACAATTTTCTCATACATTTTTTAAAATGTATTTTTGTTAAAAGTATTTTTTACCCTAATCTCTGTTTTCCTCTAGTTATAGCAACACCTCAAAAATATTTAGGTAAGATATGCCTTTTTTGTTTTCAAGCAAAATAATCTGTTATTATTTGAAAGATATACTTGAAAGGTGACCAAATTTATTTTTATATTTTAGTGAAGAAAATTCTGATGAAATCATTAAGCTCTTGGGAGATGTCAGGTAAATCTTACAGATTTCTTAAGCCTGATTTCTTAACATTGTTAGTTCATATTTGAGGCAGTTTTCAGAAGTTTCAAGAGCAAGTCC
This sequence comes from Indri indri, assembly GCA_004363605.1. NCBI lineage: Eukaryota > Metazoa > Chordata > Mammalia > Primates > Indriidae > Indri > Indri indri. The sequence continues at coordinate 42,436 of RJWJ010010000.1, read as the reverse complement.
TTTGTCATGTTATTTCAGAGTTGATATTGAAACCTCCCACAATGTATAGATGTTAAAATCTATTGTTGTATGGTCTTTCATTTTGTCAGGTTGTAATAATATAACGTAACTGTGTTTATTTTGATAAGGGGAAGAATATAGATACTAGAGTTTGTGAAATTTAAATAGACAAGTTCTTGAAGTCCATTTTAACATATTTAGCGTCATAGCTATGATAAAACTGATGACACTTTGTATTAGCTGGTACAAAGATTGTTTTGTTATTGAGTGCATAAATATAATTTTTATTAAAATAATGTTATTTTGCTATAAACTGATTTTTTTTAGGCTATGGGAAAATTATGATGTTCTTTTGTGGGAGGAAAAAAGGAATAAATCCGAAATGATTGAATATTGAGCAGTTGAGCATTGGTGGATTTGTTTGATGTTTCAGTTCCCTCTGTAGGGGAGTTTTAGCATATAGATTATATGAAAACAGTAATAATTTATATCTTGGTTTAAGAATGCAATCATCTCTATTGTTGACTGGTCCTCAACTTGTTGCATTATTTTTAATTAGGCTTAATATTCTTGTCCTTGGAGGAAGCTCTGGATTTATTGAGCTTTATGCTTATGGAATGTTCAAAATTGCTCGAGTCACAGGAGTAAGTTTTTCTTTAAAATTTTCTCTATCATTCCTCTTGGAATATGGTAGCTAATTCATTTATGGAAAAACAATAAAACACTAGATTCTTTTTTTTTTCAGTTTCAGTTTTTGGAATTATTCTTAAATGTTTAGAGTATAACTTTCTAAGATAAAGTAGTAGTGATATAGGTGTAAAATTGGGGGCTATTGGTGGAATTAGTCATTTTTTTCTTTAACAAAAAGATTAGTATGTTACACTCACTTATGATTTAATATTTTTCTAGCCTGTGATGGAAAAGAGCTACAATTTTTTATTGGAATGTACCGGAAGTCATCAGAAGCAATGTTAAGCTCAGTACTGAACCTACTACAGTGGCTAAGTCTTGGTCTTCTCCATAGCTTTTTCATCTGACTCTTACCTTTTCCAAAAGGGGTATAAAATATTGTAGGCTCTTTGGAATATGTTGGTTTTCCAACACTTGATTTGAGACTTTTGATGGGAAGGAGGTAGGAAACCAGGGTGCTTTTGTGTCTTTGTGACAAGAAAGGCCCCTGCAGGCAGACACCTACCTTCATCTGCTATATATGTGTGGCCGGAGCCAAGAGTATGTGTTTCTGCTTTTTAAAGGTCTTTGTGAAGTTTTGCTTTCTGTATTATCAGCAGATACAACCCAACAATAATACTAAATATGCTGAGGGATTTGACTATTTTACAGATTGCTGGTACTTGTCTGGCATTATGTTTATCAAGTGATCTGAAATCATTGTCAGTGGTCACAGAGGTTTCTAGCAGTGGTGCTTCAGAAGTTTCATACTTTCAGGTGAGTATTAGAACTTGGTAGCAGTAGAAGGTAAATATATATTTAATAGGTTTTATAGGTTTTTATTATCCATATCTCACTGTATTCTAATGGTCATTAAAACAAAACAAAAAATCTACTTGGAGTTTCTAAATTCTATATATTGAATGATATTATAATGAATACCATATTTTTCCCACGCTCCAGTATAGTTTTTACAAAAACAGTGTTTTGATGGCCTATTAATGACCATATTAATTAGTTGCTGTACCAGTTCAACTTTGTACTATTTTCTTAGGACTCTGTCCCTGATAATAATAAAGGCTAATGTTTATTGATCAGTTAATTTATGGCAAGTACTGAGTGCTTCAAAATAATTCATTTGAATCCTCACAGCATCCTAATAGGTAGATACTGTTGTTATCCCCGTTTTGTAGATAGGTACCTGGGCACACAGAGATACTCTGGAATTTTCTTGATGTCAGAGAATTGGAAGGTGATGATAGGCAGTCTGGCTGCAGGGTCTGTGCTCTTAACTGCCACATTGCATCATGTGTAAAATGATCACTTAATATGGGGGAAAACCTTTTTTAAAAATTTGTGTGCTGTTTGCATTATAAACTGAGGAAACTGTTTGGGCTCCCATAGAATATTTAGATTGTAGCCTTGGCTTGCCAAAAAATTTTCCCAAAATTTTCATCTTAAATATCTCAGCCAATTAATCTAAGTACACGTGAACTCTCAAACAAAAGTAGAGCAAAAAAGATGCAGGGTGTGACATGTGTGTTCCCTTCCAACATTCTCTGTTATATTCAGAGCATCAGAGAACTTTCTCTTGTATTCAGAGTGTTAGAGAACTCTCAACTTAACGATTCACTATAATAGTGGTTGTTCATATTTGCTCTTCATCTTAAGGTTCTCTGAAACTATGATTACCAGGATCGTATTTGGGCTATGATAAGATGATTCACTACCACTGTGAAGTTTGTAATAGATATTTTTTGATGACAACTTTATTGAGATATTATGCAACTCACATGCCATCAATAGATATTTTCTTCATGTTTATTAATAGCCTTTAATTTCTTTACTTCAACTTTTTACATATATTTGTGATCATTTTTCAATTTCCTTGTAATAGTGTTAAAAAATAGGTTATTACATTTATTCTAGCTATGTAGAAGAGATTGACAACTCAGAGAGAGTGATCTGTGCATAGTTCTACACAGGTTGGGAAATCCTAAGGTTGTGTGCTATTAGTCCCCAGACTGTTACACTCAAAGGGAGCAGAATTTCGACATAGTCTTTCTGATACATGGTTAGACCTAGACTCTTTTAAATTAGAGGATTTTTTTTTTTTTTTGAGCTGAGCAGGACTGATTTATCTTTAAAAGAAGCAAGTGTATCTGGTTATGACTCACTTTATTCATTTAATTTTATAGCTTGAAACCAATCTATTGTATACTTTCTTACCTGAAGTAACTCGGATGGCCAGAAAATTTACTCACATTTCAGCTCTTTTACAGGTATTTATTTATAGCTTGTTTTGGTGAATATTTGCTATCAGCTTCTAAAGTTCCGTATGTAAAAAACTTCAAGATTTTATTTTGTAAAACCGTCTGCAGTAGAGGTGTCTAGTCTACTTATAGATAATCTTATAATGTCCATTAAAGCAAGAAAAGAAAATATAATTGAGAATCTATTCCCACCTCATCCTGTTTACACTGCCAAAAGAAAAGAATAGTTTTAAAACTTCTAATATTCTCATAGGTAAAATACCATTTATATTTTATTGAAAATGAAGTATTGTGGGAAAAAGTCTTCATATGAGTTAGCTTTTCATAACAAACCCACCCCAAATCAGCTCCCAATTTGGTGATTTGAGCTGAGCTCAGCCAGGAGGTTCTGGTGATCTGGAGCAGGTTTAGCTGGTCTTGACTAGACTTGGTGATGCCAGCTGATGTGTGTCCCTTGGCTGTAATGGCTTTGTCTCTGTTCCACATCCCTCATCCTCCAGCACAGCAGCCCAGGCTTGTCCACATGCTGGTCGGGTAGGGGCGTCAAGAGTGCAAGTAGGCCAGGTGCAGTGGCTCACACCCGTAATCCCAGCACTTTGAGAGGCCAAGTGGGGAAGGATCACTTGAGGCCAAGAGTTCAAGACCAGGATGAGCAACATAGTGAGACCCTGTCACTAGGAAAAATAGAAAAGTTAGCCAGGCATAGTGGTGTGTACCTGTAGTCCCAGCTACTCAGGAGGCTGAGGCAGGAGGATTGCTTGAGCCCAGAAGTTTGAGGTTGCTGTGAGCTATAATGACAATGCTGCACTATAGCCCTAGCAGCAGAGCGAGACCCTGTCTCAAAAAAAAAAAAAAAAAGTTCAGGTAGAAACATGCAAAGACTTTTGAGGCCCTGGACTCAACAGTGTTGTTTGTGCTGTGTTCCATTAGTCAAAGCAAGACTCTACCTCTGCAGCGAGGAGCTACAAAGAATTGTGGCCATGTTTGTTATCCTACCACGGTCATTAATTTACTCGATGTCAAGGTTTCTAGAGATCAGTATCTTTTTAAGGATCCTGTTTGAATATTGAATAGCTGACTAAAACAGCAATTTGACAGTTAGTGTACATAGGATATATCTTTGTAAAGTTCTAAGAATTATGGAATGTTTAAGTAATCACCAAATATTAGCTATAGTCTTTTTCTCAGCTTTAAGTTAAAGGAGTGATTAGAAAGTAAATTTTAGATTTCTGTGAGATAATTGATCATAAGCACATGTTATTTAGTCAGCAAGTAGGTTTCAATATTTTTCACTATTTTAATTTTTTTTCTTTTTTCTAATAGTATATTAATTTGTCACTAACATGTATGTGTGAAGCATGGGAAGAAATACTGATGCAGATGGATTCTCGTCTCACCAAGTTTGTGCAGGTAGTATAACTGAAGTTCTCCGTGGAGAGAGTTAAAGAATGTAAAATGTATTTACTTTATGAGATACATGAGAAAAATCAGTCTTTGTAAAAGGCTACGATGATGACTTCTTTTAAAGGCTTGGTCGAACCTCATACTGTTTTCTCAGATTTGCGAAGAGGGCTCTCTTCCCATTGGTACAACGGAGGTGGGGACAGGACTGTGAAGTGGGGCTAGGGGAGTAAAGGCAGCTGTTGGAGTAGCGGGCTGGCTGTCTTGCAGGCTCACGTCCAGATGATCACTCCAAATACAGATGTGAAGGAAGGCTGAGGCTCAAAAAGGGAGTCATGTTCCTATGATTTTTAATAAACAGGCTTATAATTTTAAAAATATATATCATAATTTTTTTCATTTTTGTCTAGGAAAAGAACACAACCACATCAGTGCAAGATGAATTCATGCACCTGCTGTTGTGGGGGAAAGCAAGGTAATATGCTCAGATTAGGTGCTCCTGTTTTTCCTTCTGTTTTTTACAGAAATTATTTATTTCAAAAGTAATTCATATTCATTGTGAAAAAAGAAAAAGTTGGTACGTAGAACCAAAAAGAAAAATAGTATGTATCTTTCAAGGCTTTCCCTGTGCACGTGTTTTTTTTGTTTTTTTTTTTTTAAACATAAATGCGATCATTTTGTGTGTGTATGTGTCTGTGTATGTATTTTTAAATTTATAAAAAATTTAATATTTTTATGTAGCCAAACTGTTCTTTTCCTTTATGATATCTGCTTTTGCTTTTATTCTTAAAAAGACGTTTCCTATCTTAAGAGTATTCAGAGGTGATCTGTATTTTTTTTTAGAGCTCTTTTATGGTTTATGTTTTATTCCATTTACATGTTCTAGATGTGTTTTATTTGGTTATATGCTGTAGAAGGCTAATGTCTTTTTTCCTTAAACATTTAGATAATTGCCCAGTATGGTTATTGGGTATTATACCTTCTCCTCATGGATGTGAAATGCTACTTTAGCTGAATATACACTTAAGTCTGTTTTTAGACTTTATTGTTTTCTGTCTCTTTGTATGTAGAAAAAGTCTTAATTTTTGTTGGGCTATGTTATTTTGTTTCAAGATCTGTGCTTTGATATTTAGAAGTTTTAAGTAATGCATATAGATTTTTGAATAGAGAAATGACTAAAAATATTTTCTTTTTCATTATAGTGCTGAACTTCAGACTCTCTTGATGAACCAGTTAACAGTAAAGGTGCATTTAAAGTATATATTTAAGTGGCTATGAACACATTCTTAACTTTTTTTAGAGTGGCATATAGTGTCCTGATTGTATGCTAAATACATTTTCTTCTCTTAATTAGGGTTTAAAAAAGCTTGGCCAGTCTATAGAGTCATCATATTCCAGTATACAAAAATTGGTTATAAGTCACTTACAGAGGTACGAAGATGATGTAGAATTTTTTGGTGTTGCATCCACATGTATATGGCATTGGTCTTCTTTCTGCAGCCTTCTTTTCATCATCTGGCACTCTCTCTAGCTAAAATTGTGGCATAGGCATTTGAGAGAATCTTGGTGTACCCAAGATTTAAAGAGTCAATAGCAATAATTCTGCATTATGAAATAATTTTCCCACATCTTTACACGAGGCTGGACCCTGTCTGAGCATTTTCATTTAACCATGAGGTATATTGATATATTTTGAAATGAGGTATATTTTGAAATAGGTCATGTACCCCTTTTTCGAGCACTTAAATGAACATTTTACAGTTTATAAAGCATACTGTATGTTTTTTCATTTAGCACCTTGGCACGGTGGGGATTATGATTATCCTCATTTTACACAAGAGGAAACTTGTTCAGAGTTTGTGGCTCACCCAGAGTTACTAAGTGTCAGAGCCAAGACTAGATCTTCAAGTTTCATGCTGTTTCTATCCACAGCTACTTCAGTGAAGTTTGCAAGTGGATGCTGAGTGTTTGATTTAAATTTTGTAAATCCGTTTATGCTGAGTCCCTGGCCTTTCCTACCATCATCTCTCCCTTGGACCACTGCAGCACCCCCTGGACTGGTGGTTCTCTTCCAGTCCACAGTGTCCCTCAAATGTATTTTCCCCAGTGGATCTAATTGTGTTAACTATCTTACTTAAAAACTTATAATACCTTCCTATTGTTCTTAGAACGGAGACCCTTGCATGGCCTTTGGTGTACCTGCCTCTCTGCCTCAGCCACACTGATGGCCCTTTAGTTTCTCAAACTTGACATCTTGTCTCCCACCTAGAGCTCTTGTACATTCCTCTTGCTTTCTGTAAGACTCCTACCTTGCTCTTGCATTCTTCAGCTCTCAGCTCAAATTCACTTCTTCAGAGAAGCCTTCTCTAATTCCCCAGATTAAATCAGGTTCTTCTGTTACACATGCACCTTGTGCATTTCCTTCAAGGCAGTTATGGTAGTTAGAACAATACACTGATTGATCGTGTGGTTCTATTTCCCCCATTATACTGTTAATGCCATGAGGACCCTGTGGTTTTGTTCACCATTGTGTCCTGGGGTATCTAGCACAGTGCCTAACCTAAAGTCGGAGCTTAGTAAATATTTGTTGAATGCTGACTATGTAGTTTTTTTGTGAACACGATGGCCATGTGACTATCTTAGAAGTGCCAGGACTAGCTATGGAACATTTGATCATCTTACAGAATTTAGTATTGTCATGTATTTATTTCAGTAGTCATGATGACCAAATGCTTCTGCTTCAGATTTTAGAAATCATTTTGAGAAATAATTATTTCTCATAGAAAGAAAATTAAAGTTGCTTTCAGTTTTTATTTCTGAAGATTTAGAATGTTCACGCAAGGTAGTACCTTGATGATAGTAATGATACTAATTTATTTCTGCTCTGTTTTGATAGTGGCTCGGAGTCTTTATTATACCATTTGAGTGAATTGAAAGGAATGGCTTCATGGAAGCAAAAATATGAACCTCTTGGACTGGATGCTGCAGGAATTGAAGGTAGTGGTTTAATTTCTCAGTAGAATACATTAAGCACAGTTTACTTGTTTGATAAGTGACATTTATTTTTTTCCTTTAGATGCTATTACTGCTGTGGGTTCTTTTATACTCAAGGCAAATGAACTTCTTCAGTAAGTATTGGGGGTACCTGGAATCACTGACCTGAGAATATCTCACTTTTTACTTAAATAAGAACTTAGCAAGTTGTCATAATTCTCTTAAAGCAAGTTTTAAAATTTTATAAAAATTATGCCTTTACATGATTAAAACAAGCCAGTAGCATGGAGATTTTATAAAGTAAAGCTGAAGATTTTATATTTTCCTACCCCACCCATCCTTACCCCATGTCCTCTCTCCAGAGGAATCATTTTAATTCTTGTAAATATTTCTGTTTTTAGTTCTTCTATGGGTTACCTCCATATTTCTAAATCCTATGACTCTACTGTTTTTTGGGTTTTTTTTAATCAGTTTTTAGAAATTATTCTGTTTGTTTTGTTTTTCCTGTACTGTTTGGCTTTCTTATTTTCTTGCATTCTATCTTTTCCATGCCCTTCTGTCCTTTCCTGTCTGAAGTGTCTTGTCTCTGGAGTTCCCCGTGTCCCAGGTGCCTGCTTTAGCCTTCCCTCTGCCTTAGTCTGCAGCTGCGCTCCAGCCCCCCTGCATGGCCACCACACGGGCACCTTCTCCATCTCTTTCGTGCGTTAGACCCAGGACTTCCAGGATCGCCTCTGTTTCTTGGCATGTTTAATCATTTTGCTGGAAAACATTGTCCCGTAACTTAGCAGATGTGGAAGTTAAATTTTTTGTGTCCTTTTGTGTCTTTTCTCCTATCCTTACACTTAATTTGATGGTCTTGGCTGGATTTAGGATTCTGAGGGGGAAATCATTTTCTTATAGAACGTTAAAAGCATTGTTCCATTGTATTCTGGACTTTTTGTTGCTGATAGAAGGCCTAGTGCTTCTGATTCGTTCCTTTGTAGGGGTTTTTTTTTCCCCTCATCTTTAAAAGCTTTAGTCTTTATCCTTGATATGTTGAAATTTCATAACAGCATTTTTAGATATGGGTCTTTTCATTCATTGTACTGAATAAGAAAGAGCCATTTTAACCTGAATTCTCTTGTGTTATTATTTTGATAATTTCTTCTCTGTCTCCCTTTTAAACTAGATTTTCGTTCTAGAAATCTATTAGGTCTGATATTAGAATTCATGGATTGATCCATGAATAGATCAAAAATGTCTCTTATTTTTTCTCTCATATTTTTCATATCTTTTTGTTTTCTGAGAAATTTTTTTACTTTATTGTCCAGTGCTGTCACTCATCAGTAGACATTTACTGAGCACTTAACTATGTTTTAAACGAGTTCCAGATGCTGAGGATATAAGAGTGGATAGAACTGATACAAATCTCTGCCTTCCCGGGTCTTATATTCTAATGTACATGAGACAAACAGTAAACAAATGGATAATTAAAATATTAATGTATAGTAAGTCAGATACTGAAGTAGTGCTGAGAAAAACCATGCAAGAAAGGAAGACCTAGGGCATACTAATGTAGGGGACACAGTTTTATGTAGGTGGTCAGGGAGGCCTCACTGAGACGGTGGGGTTGGAGGGAGACAAGAGACAGAAAGGGAGTGAGCTCTGTGATGTCTGGGGGCAGAAGGGGCAGTAGGTGTGAAGGCCCTGAGTTTGGGGCATGCCTGGCCTGTTTGAGGGACCTCGAGGGGCACTGTAGCTGCAGTGGAGTGAATGAAAGAGAGGTGTAGGGTTGAAGTGACAGGTGATGGAGGATGGCCAGGTTGCATAGAGCCTGTAGGCAGTTGCTAGGACTTTGCCGTTTACTTTGGGTGAGAGGCCCTTGGGGAGTTAGGAGTAGTGGAGTGAGAGGGTATCATTCAGGTTTTAAGAAGATCTTTCTTTCTAGTTAGTGTTGAGAATGTATTATAGGCAGGCAAGGACAGAAGCCCAGAGAGAAATGGTGGTTCAAATCTCGTTGTATTTTGAAAGTATAATCAGTAAGATTTTCTGAACAGTTGTGTGTAGTTGGTGAAATAAATAAAGGAGTCACAGATAATTAGGAGTTTAGGCCTTAGTACTGGGAAGAATAGAATTGATAATTTACTGAACTAGGGAAGGGTTGAGCGGGGTAGGTTTTGGGAGGGGAGTAGAGTATGATCGAGGGTTTGGTTTGGACATGCTATTAATAGATTTTTCTTTAAACTTTATTTTGAAATAATTTCACATGGAAAAATTATAGGAATAATAAAGATAACTCTGTTAACACTTTTCCCCTGATTGACCATTTTAAAATATTTTGCCACATTTATTTTATCATAGTCTTACTTTTTCTGGAAACATTTGAGAGTATGTTTATATCACGTGCCTTTACCCTGTAATACTTTAATGCATATTTTCTAAGAATAAGGTTATTTCCTTACATAACCGTAGTACAGTTAGCAAATGTAGGAATTTTCACATAGATGCAGTACTTATTCTAAAGCTCAATTCAAATTTTGCAATCATCCCAAAAATGTCCAGTATGATAAGACATAGTTCAGGATCACATATTTGTTTTAGTTGCTGTGTCTTTGTAGTCTTGAGCAGTTTCTCAGACTTTCTCGGTCTTTTATGATAATAGACCTTTTAAAGGAAAGCAGGTCATATATAATGTGTGTATATGTGTGCGTGTATGTATGTATATATATGTACTTATTCTATATTCCTCATTTTGAGTTTATTGGATGTTTTTTCATGATTTAAGTTATATCCCTGGCCAGAAATATTGCATAATTGGTGTGCCCTCCTCAAGGCATCACATCCATTGGCTCACAATGTTTGTCTACCCACTTCTTAGCAATGTTAATTTTGGTCACTTGGTCCACGTGTTAGGCACATTGAATTTGAAATGTCTGTTAGATCCATAGGTAGAACTGCCCAGCACATTGTTGGTTATATGAGACTATAACCTCAAAGGAGGGGTCCAGGCCAGAAACGTAAATTTGGGAGCCATCAGCTCATTGGTGTTCTTAAAGCCATGAGATTGGATGAGGTAAGGGGTGTGCTTAGAGAAGAGAAGCAACCTGGTTTACCGATGGGGGCGATGAGGAGTCAGCGTAGGAAGCGGGAGAGAACAGCCAGGGGAGCGGGTGTCCTGCAGGCTGGGCGAAGACAGCATTGCAAAGAGGAAGAAGGGATCAGTTGTCAGATGCTGCTGAGTCAAGTAAAGGAAACACCAAGAATAGAGCAGAGTCTTAGAATATTACTAGAATAGTGACATTGACAAGGGCCACTTCCGTGGAGTGGTGGGAGCTGGTACAATACAGAATAAGAGCAGATGCAGAGAAGCCAGCAAGAACAGCCTGAGGAGTTTTGCTGTAAGGGGAATGGCCAGTAGTTGGAATTGTTGGGTTTTGTTTATTTTTATGTTGGGAGAAACTAGAGCTTGTAAGAGATCTTCTAGAAGGGAAAAAACTGATGATGAGAGAGGGGAACGTTGCTCTAGAGCAAGAGTATACTGTAGTATACGTACTAGAGTATATACGCTAGTGCGGTAGGGAGGAGTTGGAAGAGCAGGGGCAGAAGTTCATCCCCAGTTACAGGAGGGAAGGCCCAGGAAAGGGTGACAGAGGCTGGTGTATGATGGGGGGGGGGGGGGGTGTGGGGATGTTCCCTTCTAGGTGCTTTTGTTATCTCAGCAAATCCTCTGTCATCAGCTCGGGGTAAGGACGGGGAGGTGGTATTGGAAGTTTAAGAGTACAGGGAAAGCTGTGAAGCAGTTGTCCCAACGTCCAGCAGGAGCAAGCGGGTGTGTGCACTAATGGGATAGAGGAGGACTCCTGAGCATTCACGAGAGCGGGAACGTGAGGCCAGTGGCATGGCTGCAGGGCCCACTGTGAGAGTGGGACACAGAGCAGGTGGACAGTTGTACCAGGCTTGATGAGTAAAAGCGAAGCCAGAGTGGCAAGGGAATTGAAGCAAGGATCGGATTAAAATGATGACCCTCAAATCTAAACTAGTTTAGGAGGGAAGTGAGGATATGTAGGGGTGAGAGATGGTGAAAGGTGATAGAACTAGTAGACAGTGCATCCTAGTGGGATGAAGTTTGGGACCCCAGAGAGGGGACACTGGATAGATAGAGGCTGATTGGTCAGTGGGAGGCTTGTGATTGAGATTTTGAAGGGTTGCAGTGGATAATGAAAGTCTAGGGTGTGATCTTTGGAATAAGTAGCTAAGATAAGGTTGCAGGACAAGATCATTGAACTGAACCATTCCGTTAAATTTCTCATTATGACCATCCTGTCTTTTAATTTCCTAAAGTGTTCACAGGTTTCTTTAATCCTCTCGTTCTGTGGATGTGGCTGGCATCTTCTCACATCTCTCTGAGGATATTAGATTTTTAAAAAGTCTCTGTTGTTCCCTGAATTATCCCCACTTGATGGGTCACTTTTCTGTTTATTTTGGTCTCTTGTTGCAAGCTTTCTTCTAATACCTGATGCTTCATTCTTACTCATATTTATTCATGAGGCATTTAAAGTTGCTTGGAATCTCCGCGTGCAGGGATGGCAGGGAGCCAGAACCTGAGTGCCAGAGTGTGCGGGCTGTGCTTCGTGCTGCTGCTGCCCACGTGGAAGTGCCATAGCTCTTCCCAGTTTGTCAGTTTCTCTGAAGAACCCTCTGTTTCTTTGTTGTTGACTAGAAGGTAAACCCCTAGGCATTCTTCATGTTTTGGGGAAAGAACATATTGACCACACTGTATTAGATTTTCATTTTGTCGCCTACGTGTAGCCCTGCACATCGCCCTGGTGGCTACTGTTGAACCTGGTGCTGCTAGTGTCTCAGTATCCCTGGTTCTCCAGGGTGGTGGGTGCTTCCCTCCTGCCTGGCTCGTGGCCTGCACTGTCGAGCTTCCTTAGTCATCAGTCCCCCATCGGCTTTTGTCATTTCTGAAATTTAATTTCTTTTCTATTCTCTTCATTTTTGTGAGTTTCTTACATGTACCCTTCCCTATCCACTGCCATTTTAATAGAGTTTTAGAAGGTCAAGTTTTAGAAGTTATAGACGCTTGTGTTCAGAAGACAAAAAGAGAAATGATATTGCTTTTCCTGGATTTTGAAGTGTTTTTTGTGTCAACATATTTGCTGGGAGCAAATATAAAACATTAAGCTTTCCGTGATCACCTTTCAGTATGACAGATAGTTTAACTTCTTGTTCTTTTCAGATAAGTAGAATTATTATAGGTTACAGATGAAGAAACTGAGGCAGTGAGAATTTTGATGTTAGCCTGTTGGTTGCCTGGGGTAGAGTGAGGTTATTGATTGGGAAGGACACAAAGGAACTTTTTTTTTTTTAGTTATTGCTGCAGAAGAGTTTTGATTATATTGCTTGACTAAGGCATGTTGCGTCTTTTATCCCAAGTGTTTTACTTTGTACAGAAAGGTTAATGATACTGACCTACCTCTCCAACGGTATTATGAAACTTAATACTTGGGAAGGGCTTTGAGATTTAGGAATGAAAAGAGCAGTTATTATTTGCTTAGAGTAATTATCTTATAGATGTGAGTGTAAAAAGATTTTTAAAAAATGGCACCCGTCTCTGTATTCAGAAACAGTTTTATCAAAATGAAGATGACTTCCATTTATAACATTTAATTTTTTGGGTACATTTGTATAAAGCCCAGGGAAATTGAATTTTTGTGATCTCAGTTATTGTCAGAACCAAAAATCAGCTTCCAAAAGTAATGTCCACTTACTAGAGGTTATGACATAGTACAAATTTATAATAACAATTTTCTGTTGATGTTTTTTGTTACTGACCAGTGAGTATTTTCTTTTAAGCCGAGAATAATGCTGATGACTATTTTTTCCTGATTTATTTGCAAAGTTAGAAAAGGATGTCATACTTTACTGAAGGCTAGAAAAGACTGTTACACACTTTATAGCAAAGCTGTTGTAACCAGCTAGAATCTGAGTTATTTGCTTTATTTTTGAGAAGAGTCAGGATTTGCTTTTTTTCAAGTTTTATTTTTAGGTTTGTGTTCGATTTGTAAAATCTACTGTCCTGAAGACTTAAATGTCATCCAGATAGGAGAAAGTAGAATGGTAGGGATTATTCCATGACAGTTAAACAATGATACATCAACCCCACATAATAATCTTATTTCTGATTTATTTTTATCTTTTTAGAGTTATAGATAGTAGTATGAAAAACTTCAAAGCATTTTTTCGGTGGCTGTATGTGGGTAAGTTAATTGAGTGAAGCATTCTTATTTTAACACTTGTAAAAAACTGTGGGAATATCATTTTAGACTGTTAAAATTACTGTAGCAAAATTTCAAGTCCTGGTAAAAGTAGAGAGACTAGTGTAAGGAACGCCCTGTACCTTTCATGCAGCTTCAGCAGCTGTCAACACGTGGCCAGTCTTGTTTCATCTGTGTACGCACCCAGCCCCACCTCGCCTCAGAAATATATTTTTTTAAATTTTTATTTATTTTTTATTGATAATGTACATATTTGGGAGGCAAATATGATAATTTAATACATTCATATAATTTGTAAAGATCAAATCAGTGTAATTGGGATATCCATCACCTTAAACATTTGTCTTCAGGCTAGAAACATTCCCCACAGAAATATTAAAGCTAATTTGTAGCACCTGTTGTCCTATCACTCATTGATAGTTCACCCTTTTTTACCTTGTGATATTTCCATAGTTAAAATAACGTTTTTGAACCCCTGCTGATATATTAGGCACTGTTAGGTGCTAGATTTAAAAAAGTAAAAAATAAGAGACCACCTTTGTCCTTGGGTAGCTGATGTCTTGTTTGATACTTTGGTGTTCTGTCTTTAGATCTCTGCTGTCTAGTACAGTAGCCACTAGCCACATGTGTCTATTTAAATATGTTTAAATTATATAAAATTATATATTTGGTTCCTCAGTCATACTGGTCACATTTGAGGTTTTCATTAGCCACACATGGTTAGTGGCAACATAGAAATAGAACATTTCTGTTATCACTTCTATTGGGCAGTTAATGCCCCAGCTAAAAAGAATGCAGACCGCTTGTGGTGTTTCTTTGTATCTGCACAGTGTCTTTGCATTTGTTTGGGTAGGTAGTTAACAAATATTTATTGACTTGATAGTAAATGTTTTCATATTCACTCTGCAGGTATATGCATATTTTATTTAGGTCCATTTTTACTGCTATTTTTGTAACCTCTCAATATCCTTAAAATAATCTGGCATAAACTTCTGTCCAACATGTGCAAAATTTAGTCTAAATGGAATTTCTCATATTTGTTAAAATTCCTAAAGAAGAAAATAGAAGGTAAATTACCTGTAATGTGCTAATATCCTTTAAACAAATGTCCAAATCTTCAATTTTATTACTAGTATTATAAAAGTAGACTTCATATTTATCAGCCTAAAATAATTGCTTTTATTTAAAAACTGAATGTGATCTGCAGATGTTAATACTTAAAATTTTTAGATTTTTCTGAAAACTATCAGTGCTAGCCATAGTGAGGAACCAGAGTGTTTATTAGCCAGCCTGTTTAAGATCCAAGTTGTTAATTAGAATAAATTACAATATTAAAAGTGAATGAGACCTTAGAAATCATTTTCTTTAACAGAAGAAGTAGTTTGGTTTTACTTATAATTATTGGAGGGTAATCGAAACAGTTTCTATTCTTTTTTTTTTTTTTTTTTTTTTTTGAGACAGGGTCTTGCGCTGTCTCTTGGGCTGGAGTACAGTGGCATCATGACAGCTCACTGCATCCTCAGACTCCCAGGCTCAACTGATCCTTCTGCCCCAGCCTCCCGAGTAGCTGGGACTATAGGCGCATACCACCATGCCCAGCTGAAGTTTCTGTTCTTATTGTATATCCTAACTATAATAAGAATCAGGATTAGAATAAAAATGAATTATTGCTGAATCTTTGTCATCTGTGCAGGACATTTTAAAATGCATACAGAATTAGAGAACTAGAGACTGGACACCTAATATCATCCTTGCTTTGCCACCACTAGCTCTATAACCTTGGTTTTCTTTTTTGTAAAATGTAATCTCCATAAAGGCAGGGACTTCTTTTATGCTGATGTATCCTTAGCACCTAAAGTATGCTCAGTAAGTGTCTTTTTGGATTGATATGAATGGAACTAAATTTTAGCTCCTTTTTCAGATAATTTAGAAGTTTGAATTAATTAAAAACAGTTTCAGAAATAATCTGTATTTGCCAAAGTACTTCCGACCTGTTTCTTGCTCAATATACACAATTAAGATGCATATTCAAATACTATACAGAAGCACATGTGATGTACTTAGTTTTGTCTGAGGTGGACATAATACAAAAAACCCGGTACCTATGAGGACAATCCTGTGAAAGGAAAGAAAGAATCAACCACAGATACTAGATCAAAGATAAGTATATAATATACATAAGTGTAAGTGTGTATATGTGCATATAACTCTTAGTGCACATGTCTTCATGTAGCAAAAAAGGTCAAGGGAAATAAACACTTCTTTGGTATCGTAAGACTTTGGAGGAAAGAATGACAACAGTTAGATTTATTTGTCCTGAGTAGCAATGGATTGAATTGAGGGAGAAAAAGAAAAATAATAGTTTAGAATGGGTTAGACCAACAGTTTTCAACCTGAAAATATAAATCAAATTTAAATTCTTCACCCTTTAGTTTTTGGAAGAAAAATAAGTTTTGTTAGGTGAAAAGCTGTTTAAAATTGAAGATTTAGTCCAGTGAAACACATTTAGTCTTTGAAATGTATTTATAATTAAAATGATATTTTTTATTTTACTTTAAAGATAGTTTTTTAACTTTATATTTCCAGCAATGTTGAGAATGACAGAAGACCATGTGCTTCCTGAGCTGAATAAGGTAATACACGATAGTATATTTTCATAATGTGTTGGTATTGTCCTGGTTGAGCTCAGCTTTGCTGGTTATCTTAGAACTTTTTTTCAGTCACTAGTTAACAGGATATCAGGCTGTAGACATTAGATAGATCCCTAGATCCCTTAAGCCCTTATTTATTTATTTTTTTTTAAAGAAATTCGCAGTTCTGTAGTTTTTCATCACATAGGTACCTTTATTATAACTATCTAAATTTATAATTTTCATGTTTGGATAAGGTTTTATAATCTATATAAGGTAGCATCCTTGTATTCCTTACTTTGGCTTCCTTAAATGTTAAATGCATTATTTTCTTTGGAAGTCAAGTACTTAGATATTAGTACCTATGTTGATGTATGATAAACACATTTCTTTCTAACTCTGAGGATTGTGACAAGTGGCAATGGAATCTTCTTCCAGGGAGATCTTGTAGAAGAGGGCAAAATTCACATTTGATTCCTGTGGCTCACTCCTCCTCACTCCTGCCCAAATTGTTCAGAAAGATTAGGTCATTTTGAGCCTGAAAGAGTAGAGAGCATTCAAATTAATTAATTAGCCTGTGTATGCTGGCTAAGTAAGAGATCCTCCACTTTCTACAACTTTAATGCTAAGTAGATCTTTTGCAGTATGGGTGACTGGATTTGGAAACCAGGGAAGTTTCACAGTAGTTATTTTTCTGACACCACTGTTAGCATTATTTTGGGAGATAAAATATGTTAACTGTTGGGAGAAACTTTAATGTGTAATTTTTTGAGGGCCGAAGAACTGGAGCAGGGTGAAGGCAAGGTCATTGTAAGAATCAGGGGCCAACACTGAAGTGAACAGCGCGGTTTACGCGCAGCCTTTAACTGAAGTTGAGGCTGCTTTTCTAGTCTTACAGTTCCCTTTCCCAAAGGATGGACCCTTGCACACATAGTCTTTGCACAAGTCCTAAAAATATTAATAATAAACAACCAACTATGGGCCACAGGGCGTTATGTAGCTATTGGATTGGCGGATTGGAAAATGAGTTTAAATATTTAATTCTTCTCAGAACCCTAAGAGTTCATATTTCACAGTTGTCTGATCTGTATTTCCTTGAAGGAACTGTGCCTGTTTTCCCATGACTTTTAGTAGATAGTATAAAAAGGTCACATTTATTATTACATGGTATTTCTTTTATTGGGAAGCTTCCTTTTATTTTGATTTGTTTTGTTTTCGTTGTTGATAGATGACTCAAAAAGATATCACATTTGTTGCCGAATTTCTTACTGAACATTTCAATGAGGTAAGAAATTGGTGTTTCTGTAATGCAGGTTTTTGGAAATGGTTGCAGTAAACCTGGGTACTGATAAGAAAGAATTAAATTTAACCCAATTTAATTGCAGTCCTTAGCCATTACTTGTTTTTAAACTGCTAAAAGTAATTGAACTAATTAATGGTAGCACTTATTTATTAAGCATAAAGTCTGTAAATTTTCAGAAGTAGCTGCTTCTAAAGAAAAAAAATCTATAAATTGAACTTTTGTGTGTGTGTGTGTGTGTGTGTGTGTGTTGTAATTACAATACTTGAACGAAAAGAGTAACTGCCACTAACAGCTCTCTTAAAAAGTAAAGTTTATGGTTTAAATTTAAGATTTTTTTCTTTTTTGAGTTGACTTAAGAATTAAACTATGTTTATTCTTTGTAGGCTCCAGACCTTTATAATCGAAAAGGAAAATACTTTAATGTTGAAAGAGTTGGTCAGGTATGTATGGGCTTTAGATCGAATTTAGTTTCACTACTCTTTTTTTATTTTTAAGAGCTAATTTTAAAACCTTAGCAGTCTTAATCTTTATTATTCAAAATTTATGGAAAGTAATACAATACCAAATTACACAGCAGCCCTACCCTTTTGGTAAAATATCTAAAAAGCAGCAGTTTTTAAACTTTTGATCTCAGAACCATTTTACATTCTTAAATTATTGAGGACCCAAAAAGAGCTTTTGTTGTTGATTATCTGTCACTGATAGATAGTATTAGGTATTAAAAATTAAACAGGATAAAACATTATTTATTTCTTAATTCATTTAAAATTAACAATAAATCCACTTACCATTACTTTTTTTTTTTTTTTTTTTTTTTGAGACAGAGTCTCACTCTGTTGCCCTGGCTAGAGTGAGTGCCGTGGTGTCAGCCTAGCTCACAGCAGCCTCAAACTCCTGGGCTCAAGCAATCCTTCTGCCTCAGCCTCCCGAGTAGCTGGGACTACAGGCATGCGCCGCCATGCCCGGCTGATTTTTTCTGTATAGTTTTAGTTGTCCGATTAATTTCTTTCTATTTTTAGTAAAGACGGGGTCTCGCTCTTGCTCAGGCTGGTCTCGAACTCCTGAGCTCAAACAATCCGCCCGCCTCAGCCTCCCAGAGTGCTGGGATTACAGGCGTGAGCCACTGCACCCGGCCTTACATGTTAATATAAATATTTTTAGTGAGAAATAATGGTATAATTTAGTGAAGGGGGCATTGTTTTATATTCTTGCAAATCTCTTTGATGTCCAACTTAATAGAAGACAGGTAGATTCTCATAACTGCTTCTGTATTCAGTCTGTTTTGATAGGTTTTTGTTAATGTATATAAAGAAAATCTGGTCTCTCACAAGTGTATAGTTGGAAAGGGAAAAGTATTATACTAGCTGTTTCAGATGGTTATAGATATTCTTTTGCACTACACAAAATCTTGACAAGTGATATAGTACCTTACAGGTTATTTTCAATGTGGAATCTAAAATTGCACCTATGAACTTTTCATACTCTGTCCATTAAAATCCAGTCATCTACCTTGCACTTTGTATGGATCTTTTGTCCATGCATGATTCTGTAACCTCATGCATTGATCATTTTGGAAATACTGGTTCCCTGAGTGATGCGGCTCTTCTGAATGCTGCCACCTTTCATTATACAGTAACCAAAAGCCAGATTTCACCAAGACCACCACCAGTCTAATCAGAAAAGTCTTGAAGTGTTGTGATGCTGTCAAGCACACAGTGGCAGATGCAGGTTTTCCAAAATTTTAATTTTTGCTTTTAAATATTATTAGCAACAAATACTGACAGTTGTTTTGCTCAAAGTGACAGGGTCACTTTATTTTCAAGAAAATACCTGCCAAATAACCAAGTGCCAGTCCTTCTTTTAAGTAAAAATGTAATTCCATTTTTTAAAAAGTGCCTAACTTCACTCAAAACTGAAACAATTTCATAAGTGCTTTTTCCTCGAGATAACTGTCATACTTTTTAGTATGCAGCAAAAGTGCCTGTCTATACCTCCCGGTTATGTCACCCAGAATATTAAAGATTTGTACTCAAGGGTTGAAGTTTAATAAAATTAATAATTTAATAGCTTCATTAAAAGTAAATGGAACTATGAGTATGTGGCAAAAAAACCCCAAAAGAATACAGTGACTGCTAGTATGATTTGGGACCACTACCTTTACTCTCGGCGAAGGCACCAGTAGTTGTCTCCACCATCAATGCAGATGTCAACACAGCGAAAGGACAAGTAACATCTTGATGTTATCGTGAAACTAGTATTGACCTTGTGGATTCCTGAAAGCATCTCGGGGACTCCCAGGGGTCTGCAGACCACAATTGGAGAATAGTTTCCATAGAGTATATTAATAGTTGGTATTTGTAAAACTAACTTATAACTTGAAATGTGTTCATGAAAATGAAACACAAAATTGAAACTCTATGGTTTCTGCATCTACAACATTGTAATCTTGTAGTTTTCAGTTTGTTGATATGCTTGGCATTTAGCAAATTTTGGTCACTTAGAATAATAGTAATGCACTGTCAGAGGACTTGGCAGTAAAATGAAATAACTTATTAAACAGAAAAATGTTAAATATAAACAGTTTTGGGGACCTAATTCTTTGGTTTACTAAATTTAAATTTTTAATTCTGTATTTCTAGTACTTGAAAGATGAAGATGATGATCTTGTGTCACCCCCTAATAAAGAGGGAAACCAGTGGTATGACTTTCTTCAAAAAAGCAGCCACCTTAAAGGTATTTCATGAACCAAGTAGACTTTGGCCGTATTTGTATTTATTTGAGACCAGGTCTTGAGTAGATCAGCTAAAAGTTTTGCCGAACACTTGCTGAATACTTATCTAAGTTCATTAGACTTATTTTTTATGTCCATTGTATTTGATTACAGAAAGAGCAAAATAACCAATATTGTAAAACATTACTATGACAGAAAACATTCTGAAATTAACTGTGCAGTAATAAGATTGCTTATTCTTAAGTATTCTTATATTGTCTATTTTGTACCGTATAAAAAATATGCTGAAGGAAAACTATAGAGCTAACTAGTGAGAGAAATCTTACTTTGTCAATTCCAGTTTAACTCCTGAAAGCACAATGATCCTTAACCGTATTCTTTTGAGGTTGTAGTTTTTTGGTATGCATACTTGTTATGCCTTTCATTTTCTAGGACCTCAAAATATTAATATAATAAAACTGTCGAGCATTATTAGGGATGCAACAATAATGGCAACCATTAAATATGTCAAAACTTCACCATTTTAGATGAAAATGTTTTTGAAGCAAGTATTTGCTTTTTCAAGAAATAATCTGACCACAAATTAGAAATTTCTTAGATCCTTAGAGTAATAGCTAATTAACTTTTATGGAGTGCTTACTCTGCCACATACACATTTTGCCTCCTTTAATCCTCACAAGAACCTACGGGGTGGGTACTTGTTATCCCTATTTACTAATGAGGAAGCAGAAGGTTAGAGAAGGCCCAAGATTACACAAGCTGGTAAGCAGTGGAACTAGGACTCTGTTAATGTTAAAGTGTGAGGTTTTAACTAGACTTAGTACTGGTTGAGCATCCTAATCTGTAAATTCGAAATCTGAAATGCTCCAAGATCCAAAACTTTTTGAGTGCTGACATGTTGCCACAAGTGGAAAATTCCACACCTGACTCATATGACCATTCCCCAAGTCAAAATGCAGTCAAGAACTTTGTTATTCTTATTAAAAATATTGTATAAAAATACCTTCAGGCCGTGTGTATAAGATGTATATGAAATGTAAATGAATTTTCTGTTTAGACTTGGATTCCATCCCTAAGATATCTCATTATGTATGTACAAATATTCCCAAAAATTCCAAAACACTTCTGGTCCTGTGCATTTTGTACAAGGGATACACAACCCACTTCTATTTGCTTACTGCTTATATGAATGACAATGCATGAGGGAGAGAATTCTTTGATGCGTAGAACTTTGCTTATGACTCTTTTGTTTTAACCATAGAAGTCCAACTTCTTTTTCAGAGCAGGACCTATTTTGCATTGCTCAAGAGTCTTAAGATCAGTAGAGAGATTCATTGCTGGAAGTTAGCTATTGAATGGAGGGAGAACAAAGTTATAGTTGATTCCACTCATTTATATATTTAATTAGGAGGGAAAAGGAATAAGGAAGGATGCCGGGGTGGGGTGGGGTGGGGGTGGGTGATGGCAGTGTGTCAGGAGCAGTGGCACCTGGATCCTGTCACCATATTGGCTAATACTGATTCTGGGAACTTTTTTGGGTCTTACCCTCTTCCTTCCACCCCCCATCTTCTATGTCTGAATAAGAAAGGCCTGATCGTAGCCAGCCACAGAACTCATGTTTAAACACATGCACTTCAGATTAAGTCCATTTTTTAAATGCTCAAGGTAAAACGCTAGTGGAGAGTTTGGGTAAGTCCCTTACCACAATAACTGCCATGTGAGTTGTATTTAACTCATGCTGGTTTTGAGCCAAGGGGCCTCATGAAGCAAAACCTGGGCAAAACCCTGCAGTTGGTTCATGAAAATTTTACTTGTTGATGTTCTTATTGTTACAATTAATATTAACAAATTAATTCTAAAAACAGGGATTAAATGAAAAGAAATCAGTAAATTTCATTTTCCATTAAGTTTTTCATTAAATTAGAAAGGATCGTTTTGTTTTTGAAGTTTTAATTCTGTTTTCATAATAAAACACCATGGCCTCAAGGAAAAATTTTTTTTTTTGTAGTGTGGCAGTCAATGTGTTAAATTTCCCAGTTTCTTAGTCTAGTATGAAATAATGCCAGCTATCATTATAGAATTATTGGAGGAAACATCAGTGAAACTTTGTCTCTAATACTTGGCAACAATTAAGTGCTAAATATTTGATCCATGTACTTTCTTAGGGCACACGACAGAGTCGGTATTCTATAATGGGTGACAGTCCAGAGCTGTGGAAGCTGGGTTCCCTGGGTTGGAATCTTGCTCTACTACTTCCTAGTAGCATGTCGGGGAGCAAGTTGCCTAACCTCTCTGTGGCCCAGTTTTCTCATCTGTAAAATGAGAATAATAATAACAACTCCCTCAAAAAGCTGTTGTGAAGAATAACTGATTTAATCTAGATGAAGCACTTAGAATAGTGCCTGGCACTTAGCATATAAGCAGTCAGTATGTTAGCATCTGAGATGTTTTTACTCAGTGTTTCTGAAACTGAAACGAGAGATATTTTTCCCCTCCTCACACCAGCCAATTCTGACACCAGCTGGGTACTCTATAATTCAGTTCTGACACGAAATACCCAGAGTCGGTGCAAACTACTCTGCAGGGGTAGGGGTTCAGTCATAAAGGACCACCCTCACATCAGACTTCAGTCTCCAGTGTCAGGTCCCCAGGTCACTCACACTTCTTTTTGTCTGACATGGCTGCAAGGTCAGGCGTTCCCACAACCCTTCCCACTTCAGGTTGGATAATTTGCTAGAATGGCTCACAGAACTCAGGGAGACACATATGTTTCCAGGATTGTTATAAAAAAATACAACTCAGAAGCAGCCAAATAAAAGCGATGCGTCGGGCAGCAGGGTAAGGAAGGAGAGGCGCAGAGCGCCCACACCCTCCCAGCACCTCAGCGTGTTCACCAGCTAGGAAGCTGTCCACACCCTGTTGTTCTGGGATATTTATGGAGGCCCCGTTCAATAGACGCGGTTGATTAAATCATTGGCCATTGGTTGTTGGGCTCAACCTCCAGCTCCTCTCCCCTCCCTGGAGGTTGGGGGTAGAGCTGAAAGTTCCAAGCTTGTAATCAAGGCTTGGTCTTTCTGGTGACCAGCCCCTGTCCAGAAGCTATCTAGGAGTCAGCCAAGTGTCTCCTCATTAAGACAAAAGATGCTCCTATCACCCTTATGACTCAGAAATTCCAAGGGTTTTAGGAGCTCTGTCCTAGGGACTGGGGACAAAGACCAGGTGTCTTTCTGTGATACCATGGCATCTGTCACCTGCTGGGAGCTTAAAATGTTAACATGGTTAAAACTCATTTTATTCAGCATAGCTTTATGTAAGGGAGGCCTACAAAGCACAATGGAAGAAGATGGGCTTTAGAGCCAGACTTGGATCTGATCCATAGAACGAGGTACTTAGTCATTTTCACACTGAGCATTTGCCTAAACCTGCAAAGCTTCATTTTTCTTTTCAGGCTGTAAATTGGTGAATGTGACACTTTGTGTGGCTGTTGTAAGCAATAGAAATTTCTAACAGACATAAAAAGAACCTAATATTGTAGATGTCAGTAGATGCTAAATTATGTATTACTTTCTCCTGTAAAGAAGCCTTTTAAAAAGTAGAGAGCTTATTTACATGGAGCTAGTGTCTTGTTTTTGAGACTCTTACAAAACAGTCCATGCTGTTTTCATTTTTTTGTGGCAAAGAATAGAGAAGAATGAACTTTATTTCATTATATAGCTTATGGTTCTCAAATCATTCCTTCTTAACCAACAGAAAGATACAGTTGGATTTTGGATTTTGGTGGTACTAAGTATGGACTAAGGTTTTTAGAGGGCCATCAGTGGAGAACAACGAAAGGCCATGGTCATTTTTAATGAGGTTGTGTGAAAGTGTTATATAAAGAAGAGGCCAGTGAGAATTCCACTGTGAGGTAAACTGCAGGCTAGCTCTAACATTATTTTTTCCTCATCATCGGTTTGCTATAACTTTTTTTGTTTTTGTTTCTCTTTTGTTTGAAACCAGAAAGTCCTTTGCTGTTTCCTTATTATCCTCGAAAATCATTGCATTTTGTGAAAAGGCGGATGGAGAAAATTATTGATCAATGTTTGCAAAAGCCAGCAGTAAGTGTGAAAGAAATGCACGTCTTTGCGTGGGAGCAATATATACAATATGTGGCTCACTAATGTAAATGATCATAGTTATTAGAATGACCTGTATGAAAATGCTGATATTCACCTATTTTTGACTAATAAAAATAGCAGTTTCATATGGTTCGACCTAATATTCCATCTTGTTAGTTTCTGTATACATTTTTAAATATTAGATTATTGAATGCATTGGTGTCTTGAATATTTTATTTTCTCCCAAAACAAATTCTTGGAAACAGTCTTAGTTATAGAATTGATGTGTCTCATGTTTACTACCAAAGAGCATAAATGAATGGTTGATATGGAAGTAGAGGGAGGTGGTCTTTAGTCTACCATGTGCTTAGCTTCAAGGTCCTTTTCAGCGCAGAATTTTCTCTTCTCTCTTCCTTACCGCTATAACTGTCATTAAAGTTTCTTGTGTGCAAGGTTTGGTGATACAGATGATTTTTTACTACACTTAAACAATGATGGTCACTTTCTGTAGACCATGTGCATGTAAATGCTCTAATTATATTTTTAAATCTTATCTAGGATGTAATTGGAAAGTCGATGAATCAAGCAATCTGCATTCCGTTATATAGAGATACTAGAAGGTAATTCTGTTTACCCATTGGGTGGTGTAATTCAGCAGCCAATTTAAATTTTTCTCACCTTTTTTTCCCTTTCGTTTTAGTGAGGACTCTACACATAGATTATTCAAATTTCCTTTTCTGTAAGTGCGTTTCTTCCCTATCTTGTGTGAACAATACAATTTTGTTCTATATTTTGATAGTTAAAAACCATTATGATAATTTTTTTTCTTAGGTGGAATAATAAAACTTCAAATCTACATTATCTTCTTTTTACTATTTTAGAAGATTCACTTTATAAAATGTGCATCTTAAGGAGACATACTGATATTTCCCAGTAAGTATTAATCTGAAGTTTGAATCGAAGAGATAAGATTTTATTATTTTTAATAGTCAAAACTACAGCTTCCCTTCCAATATTTCAGGTGTTAGTTAAGCTACCATGTGTGTTTAGGTTTGTCGTTTAACTGTTCTGTCTTGGTTTTCATGCCATTAGGGTGATAACACTGATTTAGGAAGCCATATGGTCCCTTTTTATTCTAGATTATTTAATTTGTATTGGTATATAGTCATTGTATATAGGATTTTATTTTAGGGTTAGGAAAAATATGACAGCAGAAAGCTCAGGCCTATATTATATGTCATGAACTTTTAGAAGTTCAAAACTATATTAGTTGGGTACGTTATACAAGGGGTTTTTACCTTGAGTAAGTATGCCTTTCATTAAATAAGAGGCTTTGCCTACCAGATTCGTTTTGAGAATTCACAGTAAAAGTCCCGAAAGGTAAATTATATTTAGAATGCCATTAGTATTTTAAAAATGATTTTTAATCTGAATTTGAAGGAAATTTTTAAGACTATAATGTAGCAAAAGAGAAATAATTTGGTTATTCTATTCCAGATGTCCTTAATTAAGTATCTAGTTACTTTAGTGACTGTAAGATTTTAAACCGAATTGGTTTATCTAGGTGTTTAAATTAGTTATCAGTATTCTAGAGAAGAGTTATGGTATTTTGGTCTGGGAGTTGGTGTTTAGGTAAATGTACTAACAGTGACAAACATGTTCTTTCAAGCATTTAGATTATTGGCTATCCAGGTTGTTCCACAAAGTCTCTTTTTTCCCCTCTTCTTTCTTCAAGATCTGTAAGTAATGGACTAATTGCTATTAAATTTGGAAGCTTTACATATGCCACAACTGAAAAAGTCCGAAGAAGGTAAGTCTTAATTCTTGTTTGGATGAAATGTAGATACATGTGATATGTGTGTATGTTTAGTAAGTGGAATTATAGGTATGTGGTCATACTGAGTTATAGTGATGATATAGGTAAAAGGGCTTCGTTGCTTCCAACAAAGGGGGCAGGATTTTTTATGTATTTTATACGTAGAGAATGATTTGACTTACAATTGAATAGAACCTTACTGCCCTGCGGGAGTTTACAAAACATGGTTCCCTATAATTAATACTTTTGAGCTCCCTGTGTGCTAAGAAAGTAATGCGGTTCCAGGGGGAACAGATGACTTACAGGGCTGATCTTCTTGTTACAACCAAAAAAAAAAAAGTAAGGTGATACCATTCTCACTGATCTGGGATTTTCTTAGGATCTAAAAGGGTAACAGTACCTAAGTCATCCCTAAGGCTTTGCAGGGGAAAGAACTGACACTAATCATAGTCTGATCTTTTTCTCACTCTTTTTTTATCACATAAATTTTTTTTGTGATAAAGTCTTTGGAGTTGTCTTTTTTTTATGTGTAAAATTTTGTTTTTACCTTTCAGTCTAGTTAACTCTGTTTGCTCAAGGTATATATATATGTATATATATATATAGAGAGAGAGAGAGAGAGAGAGAGAGTGTGTGTGTGTGTGTGTGTGTGTGTGTAGCCTAACCATTGATGTCAGCAGTTTTCTAGAACTGTGAACCAACTTCACAGATTTTTTGTTAATGATTCCCTATTTTTAAGGCCTAGTTATATTTGTGAATAACAAATATATCAGTACAACAGGTAACTGTGATTTTACTACAAACTAATGTATATTTTAAATGTTATTATACAGAATGTCACTTATTTTTTAAGTTATTTTTTTCTGTTTGGTGCCAGTATAATGTTATCTATACAGTATTTTCTCCATAGTCATGATCATCTTTGATAAAACAAATTTGTTTCAATTCTAGCATCTACAGTTGTTTAGATGCACAGTTTTATGATGATGAAACTGTAACGGTAGTTCTTAAAGACACTGTAGGACGTGAAGGAAGAGACAGACTCTTGGTCCAGTTGCCATTGTCTTTAGTATATAACAGTGAAGATTCTGCAGATTATCAATTCACCGGGACTTACTCTACAAGGTAACTAACTCATTAGTAAAGCTGTCTTTTTGATATTACAGTTAAATGTTTTTTAATGCACATTATAGATTCTAATTTTTTAGGTATGCTAGATAATAGTTATTTAGTTACTAGGGATAACCATAGAATTAGTTGAGCCAAAATACTTCTATTTTTTTAATTTAAAAAAATGCTGGCTTTAATGGCTCTTTTGTCCCTTTTGTCTCTTTACTAGTAAATCAAGAAGTATTTGCTGGAACAAGGTGGGGAATTATTTGGAGTGGAGAATGGGACTTTTTAAAGTTATATTTTCAAAGATAGCATTAACCCTAGTGTGTACTAGAATTATTTTAGGTTTGCCTTACTATTTTCCTTCCAGAATTAGGACCTCAGTACCCATGTGGAAGTGCACCCCTAATTCCAAGAGATGGCTTTCGTTGACTGAGATTTAAGTAACCAGAGCTCTAATTTGAAAATGTATTCTATTTACTTTCCATGAAAGGGAATAAAAAACCTTACTAAGATGATATTCTATTTGGAATTGCAGTATTTTTGTAGAATGTCATATCACAGCTTTTTTATACAGTGGCTGCTAAAATTGAATTGGAAATGGGACTGTGGATAGAAATCAGCCCCATAGCTGACCCTGATACCTCCTCTGTGGAGAACATCCCCTCTTCATTCCTGGGTTGGCTTTTTTCCCCTCTCTTTAGGCTAGATGAACAATGTAGTGCTATTCCCACACGTACCATGCATTTCGAGAAGCACTGGAGATTACTGGAAAGTATGAAAGCACAGTATGTTGCTGGGAATGGTTTCCGAAAAGTGTCCTGTGTGGTAAGTATTTACAGACTGTTCAGTAACTAAGAAATATAGCAGGAAGTGACATTGCTTCTGTGACTCCTTCATCAAATACATGATATACAAGGTCCTCTTGTGCAAAAACTTAATTGTGATTTATAGGTTTTATTGATTATGATCATGGAGTGGCCTTAGCTGTTTTTTTCTCTTGTTCTGACAAAGCTTACTAAGTAGTTAATGGTAATTCCAGATTTTAATCTCAGGAAATTGCTACTGTTGTGTGTGGAGATCCTTTTATACAAAATGAAGGCTGAGTTTAGTGATTTTATTGCAAATTGATGGGAATATAACTTTCCTATAAAACCATTTTTTGATTCAAGCTTCTGAGTTCTAATTCCTTATATATGATATATTAGTTAAGACATTAATTTTTAAATGCTTTACGTGGCCTTTTTTTTATAGTTAAGCTCAAATCTGCGTCATGTGCGAGTATTTGAAATGGACATAGATGATGAGTGGGAGCTCGATGAGTCTTCAGATGAAGAGGAGGAGGCCAGTGACAAGCCTGTAAAAATAAAGGAAGAAGTGTTGTCCGAGTCGGAGGGAGAGAACCAAACAGCCGGCACTGCTGCTTTAGCTCCAGAGATAGTCATTAAAGTGGAAAAACTTGACCCTGAGCTGGACTCGTAATCTAGTTTGCCATTTTTGTGTATGTTATTACAGCATAAAGAACATAGGAGATGGACTGAGACGTCTTTGGACCACTTTTAATTTTCTTTGTGTAACAGAGAAACAGTAAATTTTATTTTTTCATGTTATGTTTCATCTTCTCAGTGATATAGTCACTATAATAGGCTTTCTTTTTACTGAGATATCTTTTTAATACTGTGTGCAGAAGTAGTCTTTAAAGAAAACATAAATTGAATGTGAAGAAAAAATTCAATCTTTTCTGTCAAAAGGTAGGTATCAGGAATTGTTCCTATATCAGGAAGAAATTAAATAGTCATTCTTCACTGGGTGTTTTGATGCATTTAGTATTTTTAAACCATAGACAACATTTATTCCTGTTTTTCCGTCTTCCCCTTCAAGTTCATATTAGGTCTCCAGGATGCTTTCAAACTTATGCTTCAAAATAAATTATACTGATTTACTGTAATGCAAAGGCAAAGATGGATCCTGTCTTTTATGTCTTAAATAGCAAAAACACTGCTTGATAATTACGTGATTATCTTTTCTTGTTTTGTTGCTGTATTTGAACTCTGAATTCTTTGAATCAGCAGTGTTTAGATGTGTCTTTTTCCTTGTTTTGACTTGGTCAAGGACATACAGTCATTATCTGTTTGATTGACTACTTGGGAACATGAGAAATATGGATCAACTAAACATAATCCAGCGTTAGTGTAGATAAGCTGCTATTGATTTCCTAGTGCCCGTTCCTAAAGCAGAATAGTATTCTCATGTGACTTTCGGAGAGTTTCCATTTTATATATGAATCCCCATATCAGTTCACTAATATGAAAAGATCACTTTTTAAAGCTTTAAGTATCTTTAGGCAGGAAGATGTACTATAACCAGGTGAGTGGGTAGGTAGCTGTTACACTTGGATTTTAGGTACCTGTCTCTTGTAGTCCAGGGTACTGAAGGGAAGCCACTGTCGTGCGCATGTGTGTAAGCCTTCAGTGCTGATCGGCAGGAGGCCGTGCTGGTCTGCGGCCTTGCATGTGATAGGCCTTAAACCCAATTAATAGTTATATAAATGTTTACTGATGGTGGTCAGTGTTCATGGGATAGTGCAGAATGTCTTGAATCAGCTTTGTGAGCAAGAAAGGTGAACTGTCAGATGACATTACGGAGAAATTATAGGTTATAGGTGTGTATGGCATTTTTAGAATGAATGTATTGTGCAAATTAACCATATAACACTTAAAGAGCTTAAATGGGTCTTAGGGCAAATAATTACAGCTTATTCTTAGAATGATTTACAGTTTTACAATAAGCAGCCAGGTTTTTATTAGTAATCTGTCTCATGTAACTTCAGCATTGGATTTGTAAAGATTTTTCAATATGTACACATTTGTTTGCTTTCTGTGGTTCCAGCACAGACATAAGTAGAAACTGAGACTCTCAGACTCTTCCCTTGTCTTGAACCAGGGATCAGTAATACCTCTATGGATATACTAGCTATCCCTTAACATCGAGTTAAATAAATTAAGTAATGTGACTTTTTCCTGATTATGGGAGAATTGTTTTTCATTAATGCTTTTAATGTATATAGCAGATATTTAGGAACTAGAATTATATCAAACTGAAAAAAGTTTAAATTGATATCTGAATATCTTTTTTAAGTTTTAAGGTGTGTAGACCAGATAATTTTCTGTTTATTGTATGTTTAGAAATAGGCTATAATTTTTCTATCATTAGACACTTTGCTTTTAATATTTAGAGTCAGTCTGATCATTACAGACACTTTATTTTTAGTATGCTTAGCTGCACATGCTGAAGTTGAGTTTTGAATTTAGTGAATGGAAAGTGAAATGTGGGGATATGAAGACCCTGGGGACTCCACGGTGCCTAGCCTGGAGACAGTGGGGTAATTGAGTGCCTCTCTCAGGGTTGAAGGACTAAATGAGGGGTACTTGTAGAGCATTGTGGTTGGCACATAGGAGATAACTTGATAAAGACAAGCACTTCTTATTTACAATATTCTGTTCTGTTTTTCAAGATAAGTTGTCTTCTAGGAATTTAAATAGTTTCTCTTCTTTTGCGAGGCTTAATAACTGTGACACTGATCTTTCTAATTCTCTGGCTTTGTGATTTTTTGTTGTTCTTGATTTTTTTTCCCCAGAATAAAAATTTACACTCAGCAAAATGCTAAAACATTCTATTTTTTTAATTCAGAGCACTTGAATATAAATGTGAAGAAAACTATTATGGTATAGCCTTGAGTTTATGGTGCCATAACTAGGGGTATTTATATATATGTATCCGAGTTAATCTAAATATTTTTGCATTCTTGAGAGATTTCCTGCATACAGATATGTGCTAAATACTTGTTTATAGAGGATGCTATCAGTGAAATCATGGGTTGCATGATTTCACCAGGAGAAAGTCAGTTTCTTTGACACCTCTTGAAGTTGTAACAATTGTCTATAGACTGTTTACTAGAATTTACATTTGACGGTCCAACGTATTTTTAGTTCTCACTGAGCACAGGGAGATAGTACTTAGGATTATATTAAGTCAAGGTCACAAAAACCTTATGAGAGCAAGGAATATATTAGCACAGAAATGATCTCTTATGAGGAATATTCAGTTTAAAAACTCAATTGTTATAAATAGTTCTAAGAAATGAATTGTTAATATGGTAGGTAGTCCGTGTTTACTTTGCGCTTTTTTCCTTGTTCTGAGCAAATGAGAACTTGTAGAACAGGATTTCCAATGAAGCATGCACTACTACATCAGAATTGCCAGGGCCAGTAATTAAAAATGCAAATTCATGGATGCCACCCTAAGTCCACTCAGTCAGAATCTGAGAGTTGGGCCCAGGACTGCATTTTTTAACCAGTTCACCTGATTATTCTTATGCCCATAAAGGTTTAGAACTATCTTCTGTGAAAGCTGTTTTTTTGAAATTGGATGGTTATGATTTTTTAGTTGTACATTCATAAGATGTTCCCTTAGATACATTGACAATTGATGTATTTTTTTCTTTAAAAATGACCCTAAGTGGTGGTTAATTGTACATGCAAAACGCCCACACTTCTATAAATCTGTTTAAACGATGGCGAGCATAACTGTATCCCCACGCTTTCTATGCACTGCAGCATGTAGAAATGAGTCCCTTAGGGCCGCGTTTCAGCCCTAACAAGATTACGTTCAGCCAAGTGGTAGATGCCAGGTTGGGTATGTATGGACCATGCTGGTAATAAGCCATTGCAGTTCATAAATGTCACCTTTCCTCTGCTGTGTGCAGTCAGACTGAACTGGCTGCCCCAAGACATGAGGTGTAATGTGTAGTTATAGCTGCATGGATGATAAATCTGTCCCATGACGTGACTGTAAATGAACCTTATGTTTACCAGCTTCTGTTTTAAACGTTAAAATGAGACAAGTTTGTTGTCCGTGCCTCCTGCCATCAAATTTATGACTGAAAACTTTAGGGACTGTTATTTCTGCATTCTGACTCCTGTTACAGAGTGAACATTATTATTTTAAATGGTCTTTCTGTCCACTGTTCAGATAATAAAACTGAGTGTTTAGGAGCCCAAACTGGAGGAGTGGCCAGCTGCTATAAACTATAATGGTAATTGTCAACATTTTCGTGGTACTGCAACACCTTGTAACCTTGAAAATATGTCACTTCTCTTCTTCTTTTCTACCATTTCCTCTGTCCTACCAAATTGTTGCAGGAAGAGGTGTTTTCTTGGGATGTGAAGTCCAGATCGAGCAATAGGGTATGGATAGCAAAGGAGCCGACTCCGTCGTTCTGAGGCCCTGCAAGGTGTGGGGCCCATTTTTTCCACTAGAGGAGGGGCCATCAGAGGAGAGTGAATGGGCAGGTGGCAGGAGGTCACCCAAGTGACTGATTCAGTGGAAGCCTGCCAGGTGTGTCAAATGCTTCTGAGAAGCAGAGAAAGGGAGTGATGGAGAACTGGCTATTTTCTTTGAAAAAGCTGCAGGTCAGTGGTGACCCTGATAGACAATTTTGGAGGAGATTTGGGGGCAGGAGCCCTATTGGAACAGGCTGTGGGACAGAGATGGTGTGGGGGGACATGGTGCCAGGGAGATTTTATAAAAAAGATGATGTTAGGCATGTTTATTCATCAATATAGTGACCCACTACAGGGGGAGAAATTGGCCATTGTAGAGAAAAGGGGAAAGTACGTGAGAGTGAAAAATCCTTGAGAAGGCAGAAGGGTAAGACCCGGTGGCCACTGGAGGGCCTTGGTGGAGCGTGGCGTGCCTTCCATCCTGATGGGAGCTGGCAGCTGCTGCACCTGGCGGTAGGTACATTTTTCCCTAGGAAAAGAGGTGATAAGGTCTTGGTGGAGAGCTGTGAAATAGTTGCCCCAGAATGGGAAAGTGAATTTACAGAGGAAGTATTAGCGTTGAGGGCCCATTGGAGACATGGTTTACATTTAAAGTGAGTCCAATTCATGGTGTCATTCTCTCCAGCTGCTCAGGTGTGGGGGATCGGTTTGGCACGTTGGGTTTAATTTGGGCTAGAGTTTTGTCAAACCATTACCACAAGGCGAGACTGGCAAGAGGTGTTTGCTTGGGAGTGGGGGAGGCTTGTGAATAGACATAAGTCAGATGGAAGGTGGGAGAACTGTGGAGTTTTAGACTCAGAGGGACGGAAAGACAGGGAGAGGCTATGGCCAGAGAACGGGACATTGGCAGGGGTTATTCCAGAGGCACTGAGTCAGTGATGACGAGTGTAACTAACTATGGCAGTCGGCAGCTGCTGCTGGGTGCAGGAGAAAGGCACCGGAGCTGGGCAGATTAAGAACAGCATGGCCAAGGTTTGGGGTGGCTCATCTGTGTGGCTGTTAACGGTCTCCGAGCAAGATGACAGCAGTAAAGGTGGAGAAGATAACAGTGAGTTGGGTGCTGAGGTCACAGTGAATGACCAGCCGTGAAGGGTGGGAGGAGAAGGAAAGCTGCTTGTGCTTCCAAGACTCCTGGGACTTCGAAAAGCCAAGAGGAGGGTCGGGCGCTTACTTAGGCCACTTAGTAGGTAGCGAGGCTGGAATCTGAGCCCCAGTGGGCTGAGGCAGAGCGCTGCTCCTCAGCCCCTTGCGGACTGCCCTAGAGGAGCTCCTACCAGACACCGTGGTTATAAAGGAGCAGAGTGTAATGCGGATCACCACAGGTTGGTACTCTTACATCTGGGAGATAAGCTTAAAGGCTGGAATGGAGGTGGAGATCCATTCTGACTTGATTTTAAATCTGGAATCAGCAGCGATACCCAAGGGCTCTCGGAAGGGGGCGGTCATGGTTGCTGTCCTGCCTAATCTCGTCTTTAGTGCGCTGCTGATCACAGAAACAATTGTGTGTGGCACAGGGTGGAGACAGCCCGAGGTGACAGCTAGGAGAGTGGGCCTGAGCGAGCCTTTGCTCAAGGCCCAGGTCAGGACACTGGCCAAGGCAGGATGAACTGAACAGTTTTCTGCCCTATGCGAACATGCATTTCAGGGCCTCCCAGCTCTGGGTCAGTGTGGTCTAAATCGCTGAGCCTCTCTTAGGTTGTCTGCAGCATTGGTCAAGGGGAGCTGGCCAGTCCTGGTGGCTCTGGCCATTTGGGGAATGAGGCAGGACAGGCCTCTGCTTGGCCCTGGTTCCCAGGCCCCTTGGAGATGACACTGGGTTCCAGCTTGCTCCTTAGTAGGCCCAGGACGGCCTGGACCCAGCTGGACCTGGGAACCTCTGGATCTGCCAAATTGCACTTGAAAATCCTGTGTGCTTGGGGCCAGGCCAGACCATGGCTGTTGGTGACGAAAGGATCTCTACCTGCACCTGCCTCTGCCCCCCACCCTTACCTGCCTCTGTTCGACCCCCCGATACTTTCTCCTTGTCTACATTTGGCTTTTTAAGGCTGTCCTATGCAGAAGTTTGTCGTGGAAGAGAAATAGCATGGGAGAGACAGCAAGATGCTTCATGTACATTATCTCACATAATTCTCTGAACAACTCCTCAATGAAGGAATTACTAACCTTATTTTGCAGAAAAGAAAAAAAGTGTTCAGAGGTTGGGTTGGATGTGTCCCACATCACGCAGCTAGTAGGTTTTAGGGCCAGGGTGTAGAACAGATGGTCAATAATCACTAACCAAAACTGGCTGTTTAGCCAAAGCCAAGCACAGCGCATGGATAACTTACTGAAACTTCACCACAGTCCTCTAAGGTAAGGGCTATTATTATTAACATCATTAGATGAAGCGACTGCAGCACAGAGGTGTTTACTGACTTGTCCATGGTAATTAAGAGGGCAGTAGGGTGGGAGTGGGATGGGCAGCCGGGCAGTCTGGTCGCAGGACCCACACTGCGGGTATGTGCTCCTCTGGGTCCATGGCTCTTCCTCCCACCCCCAGCTGCCTCGCCTGTGGCGGTACGTACGCCCTGTCTTCCTGCGGCTGCACGGCTGCCCGAGTGTCTGTGTGGCACAGGCCAACGGTGATGGCAAGGCTTCATTCTTAGTCACCCTCAGCTCCGTGAGGAAACTGGCCATGAGAGAGAGTGATGCTTTTTTTCCCCTGCAGACATGGAAATGGTATTTGGTAGAGCTGGGACCGGACCCAGGCTTCTGACCCCATAGCTAAGAGCGGTTTCCTCCAGGACCCCACTGCGCAAAGCCAGCGTTGCTTGTGTGCCCTTTGTCTCTTCAGGATATCTTTTGTGTGTTTTAAGGGATCGGAGACAGAGCTGTGCTCTCCCCACAGAGAGGATACCAGCTCATCAGGCAAAACGAAGGGGAGGCTTCCCACTATAGTTTTGTGTTTTGGGTTTTGCATCTTGTTGGTCTACAGACTTCCATTGGGTAAAATAGCTCACAAGAAAGATGCGAGCTTGGGGAGAGGAAAAGAAATAATCTTTAAAATGAATACATGGTTGAAGAAGATGGCAAATTTGCAGTTTGCAACAGGGACACTATTCAAAATCGGAGAATGCTAAGCCCTGAACACCGTAAGGAGACTGTGACTCCGACTTACAGACCAGAAAAGTACACGTTTGCTCCGTTAATTGGGAGCTAAGAACTATGATAACACAGTGAGAAAAATAAGTAATAGTTTTACATCTTATGGTTTTATACCAAATAGAACATCAGAAGCCAAATACTGTATTTATCCATCCAACATGTAAAAGGGACTTGATGGGGTGAGACAGTCTTGGGATGGAGCAGGAAATGTAATAATTTAGTTTCCATTTGAGAAACGGAAATTGGAGGAGCAAATTTGCAAGTCAACTCGGCAATGTGGCTAAATGATGAGCCTCGGATCTTTCAGATTTCTTCTAGTCCAGTACTTTTCAGTCCCTGCAGAGTGTCAGAGTTACTGTAGGGCCCATTTATGTTTAATTAAGTGTAGTGCTAATTTACAACTAGCCTTGCTCTGGGCTGGGCAATAGGCAGATGACACACACGACCTGGTCCGGCCCGTTTCCAAAGGGGATGGATGATGGTTTGCTGCCATGAGGCGGTCGAGTAGATGACATTATGCAAACCATTAGAAAAGGAAGATGGTCGTGTTTTCTGGATGGAAGTAAAACAGGAGTGGTGCTGCTCTGGGAGAAGCGTACGAAATGTGTCCAGAATAAAGATTTTTTTGTCCCTTCGGTCTGCCTTAGAGTCCAATTCAAATGCTTTCTCAAAGCCTGCCTTCACTCCTCCAAGCACTCCACCTCTGCCCCTGGCTGGCTGGCATCTGTGCCTAAACAGATTCTCACGTAACCACCGTGTTCACTGAGCCCTGACCACGGGCAACGGCCTAGGCTAAATGAGGATAGGTATTGTTCAGCTGCCCCCACCTCACCTCCCATGAGGAAGGAAGTGTTATTGATCCTTTTGTGCAGAGGAGGACAGAGGAGCACAGAGAGGTTAGGTAACTTGCCCAAGGTCACAGAGCTAGTGAGAGGTGGGGCCCAAGTTCTCAGTGAAGCACTGTACATTTCCGACATCTATCACCTGCTCCCTTGACTTACGGATAAGGCACGTTTATTTTCTGACATGTGAACTCCTCGAATTGAGGACAGGTAACCCTGGGTGCCTAGTTGTGGATCCTCACTAACATCTCTGCCTTGTGGGCACCCTGCTCCTGAAAGTGACGAGATCTGTGCCCCCTGAGTCCCTTTTGGGAGCTGTAGTGCCCCCTGGTGCCTCAGCAGTCTACCTCGAGCCCTGAGCAGGCCGATGCCACAGCCTCCCCAGCCCCTGGGCCCGGGTCAGCGGAGCTGAGCTACCCAAGGTAGGAGGGAGCTGCTCCCACAGCTGCAGCCACACGGGTTTCTGACGGTGCCTTGCAGGAGAGGCTTGTGGCAGGTTTAGAAGCGGGGACGGAGAATGCCTCAGTCCAGGAACCCAGGCATGACACAGGCTTTCTGGCTCATGCCGGGGTACTCTGCCAGGCCCAGCAGTCCAGGTCGACATGGAGGCAGGGAGGAGCACATCCCAAAGAGGGAGCCGTCTGGGAGGCTCCCCAGCAAGACATTCAGGGATCCCTGAGGTCTTGGCTTGCAAGGTTGGAGGATAGTAGGAACCCCCTGCAGAGGGCAGCAGCTTGCTTGTTTGTGCTGTTCCTGCAGGGTCAGCTTCCTGGGCAGGAGACCTGGGCTCCACCTGCGCTGGGTTTAATGCTCTTTGGAAATAAGTGAAGACCAACCGGATGAGGACAGGCAAATGCTCTTTATTCAGAGCTTGTGATAGCAAGGGAGTCAGTCATGATCTCTTGTATTTGGCAGAGACGCAAAGGCAAGCAGAGGAGTGGGAAAGGCTCGCAGTGGAAAAAGGGGGAAAGGGAAGGCTTCAGCTGTGCCCTGGTGGGAGGCTGTTGGCGGGGGCAAGCTGGAGATGGGTAGCCAGAAGCGGGGCACGTTATGTGATCGGTTAGGGGTGTGTATGTGGCTTTCTCTGGTTGGTCTTAAGTTGGAAACGGGCAAAAATTAGGGAAGCTGTCAGTTATTAATCAAGTTGGGCATTCGGGGCCGATCGTTACAGAAGTTGTTGTTTAGCTTCCTGGGTTGTTACTGGAGATAACAGCCTGATTTCCTAAAGAATGACTTGCAGCAGGCTGGCTTCGTGGGCTGATTACAGGAGATAAGGGCGGCTTTCCTGGGCAAGTTAGGGGTGGGAGTTCTGTTCTTACGTAAGGTCTGACTACCGTGTATTTGCATACTCAGTCTCTCACTCTGCTGTCGCTGTCTGGAGATTCTTAGCGAAGGGCCCTGCATTTTCCTTTTACAGCTGGCCTTGCAAATGACAGGGCATTCCTGGGTTCGCCTTGAGGCTGATGAATGAGGAAACTTCCCTGATGCTCCGTAGCTTTGGGCCGCAGCCCGATCTGGCTGCAGTTTTCAGACTTTTGCTTAGATTGGGAGATGGTTTGTACCAAATACCCAGGGCCTCCTAGTGGCACCCAGGGTCAAACATCCTGGAGAAACTCCCACGGGGCCTTGCCAGCATGCCTGTTTCCTTCCAGCTGCTGCTCCTCCAAGGCAGGTGGGGGTAGCGTTTTTTCCATCTCAGCGCGGCAGGGCCTCTGGGCAGTGTGGGGAGTCAGCGAATGCAGACTGAAACAAATGTCTACCCTGAGTCAAATCTCACGAATTCAGTTCCTGTTACTTTTAAATAGGGAAGTTCTGATCTATTTTTGAAAAAATAAAAAATTTTAAAAGACTTGCTAAGTAAATGTACTGTGCAAAAAGTTTGCAGAGACATGGGCAATATTTAATCTGTCAAAAGTACTATTTTCAAAGACCTAAAGGGGACTGTATTATACAAACCAATCACCTTTTCAGTATAAAATCTAATTTCAGTACATTCTTTGCTGTTCATGAAAGTGTCTCTTCCAGCCATCTACTTGGAGACTCAGCTTTGTCAAGGTGCCCTGAGATACTCAAAAGCAAGCAAACCAAATCTTGTTACCACGATTTGCTAATTTGGGCTCACTAAAGCAGCCTGGCTTTTTCAGCCCTTGGACTGCCGTGCCCAGGCCGTCCTATCCTTCTGTTTTCCCTGCCGCTCACGGGTAAACATGGTAGGTGCATGGTAGGTGCTCAGTCTTCCCCTCAGCACTTACTCCCTCCCTCCCTCCTCCAGACCAGTTCCTCTGCCAATGCATGTCACCTCCCTGCTCACAGCAGCCCCATTGGAGCCGTCCCTCATCCCCCCCATCCTCTCAGTCTCAACCAAAAGCTCTGGGGACAGGGCTCTGAGGCCACACTGACATTTAGTAGCTGTGAGACCTTAACTGGGCTACTTAACCTCTTGGAGCCTCATTTTCCTCATCTGTGAAATGGGGACACAAGATAGCATCCATGTAAAGGGATTAACACACGCTGGCCCAGACTACACTCGGGAAACTCAGCCGGTGTTGTTCTCACTCACTCACATGGTTAGCCCTGTATCTGCTTCCCCACACCTCACTGCTCTGGTTAAATTTTTCTTTGTGATTAAAGTGAATTCCCCTATTTAATTATCACCAAACACATCTACTCTGGCTTCGAATCCCTTCCAAGCCCTCAAAGGATGAGAACTTTCTCCACTGAGGGTATTCAAGAGAATATGCCACAGGGGCCCTGGACAGCTGCCAAGGACATCTTTCCCAAACTTTTGGAAAACCAGGAATATGGGCTACAGTATGCGCGTGGCCTCCCAAGGCGGCTGTTTGCAAGGCAAAGGGCTCACTTGCACACACAGTTCTGAAGGGTTTTTTGGACGAAGTCCCTCTGCCGTCTAGTTGCAGTGCTAAAGCCGAGTGTTTGGGGAACAGCCACGGACACAGTAGATGGCCTTGAGCAGCAGCCAGCAGCCATGGACACTGCCCCTCCCCCTGCCCCGCCATCCTCCCTACTCCGCCCCTCGGTTTAAAGACTCTTGGGCCTGGCAGAAACCCACGTGGGGGACTCACAGGACAATGCAGTTGTGCTACTTCTGCAAACAGTTGGTGCTCATCTTGGTTCACAGTGGCCAGAGAAACACAGTAAGCGCCCACTAAAGGCCTTTGTCTAGCTGTGTGCCCCACTGCCCTGCTTTCCTGGTAACCTCATCCCAGCCACGCTGTCTTCAATACTTGGCACCCTTCATGAAAGCCTCCGGGAACCGGGAGCAATGCCTGAGCCAGGAGCAAGAAAACCAGATGGAAACGTACTTTTTTGATTGAACCAAACCCCATTTTTGACCCAAGTGTTTTTCAAACATAACTAATCTGTCTTGTTAAAATCCCTGGGGGAGAAAACCATAGAAAATTTATTACAAAACAAGACAAGCCTTCTGGCCTGCTCCGGGCGGCCTTGCTGCCTCTGTATGCCCGGAGCTGGCACCCCTCACCCTTCCCCACCACCCGGCTTCCCTCCCCCGTTCCTGGATCCTGGGCCTTCCTCCTTGTAAGTCAACTTCCCTGTTTGGGAAAGCACATTTCCAGAAGCTTCCTGAGAAAGGGTACACGGGACGTAAACTTTCTGAGATACCTTGTCTCCGAAAATGTCTTTATTCTGTTCTTACGTTCACTGGTAGTTTGGTTACTTTCTAAGCTCATTTCGAGGTTATAAAGGGTTTTCCCTCAGAATGTTGAAAGCATTGCTCCCTTACACCCTGACTCCTAGTGTGGCCCAGTACTGTCTTTCATCTTCCTCATTTTTGTCTTTGTCTTTGTTTTTGTTTTCTCCTCTGGATGTATTTAGGACCATGCCTTTTTTCCCAGTATTCTGAGATTTCAAAATAATGTCTTCCTGTGGGCCTATTT
This sequence comes from Indri indri, assembly GCA_004363605.1. NCBI lineage: Eukaryota > Metazoa > Chordata > Mammalia > Primates > Indriidae > Indri > Indri indri. The sequence continues at coordinate 1,904 of RJWJ010010000.1, read as the reverse complement.
TCATTTACTTACTGGGCCCTACTGAGCCTCAGTCTAAAAAGTCATGCCCACAATTTACGAATAATGATGATATACCATCCTGTATATTTGCTGTCAATTCTCTCTGGCCAATGGGGTCTCACAGACTGCTTTCATTTCTCTTCCTTTTTTTTTTTCTATTGAAGCCCTGTACTGTAACTAACCTATGTTTGGAATTCAAGCATGATTTGACACAGACTATGCTATTTATTTGCTATTTATTAATACCGTTTACTATCCGATTCAGCAAAGAAGTTGTTCATGTCATTGATGAACGAGTGGATTTCTGACATGAATATTACTTGATATTTTGTTTATGTTAAGCAGTAAGGTAAAGGTGAGACAACAGTGACATATCTCAGCCCTCACAGATACACGTGGATAATACTAACATGCTATTAAATGTAGTAAAACATTGTAAAATAATTCAGAAGTTATAATTTTGCATATTCATTACATTTGTTTTTAATATAATTTATTTAATTACAAGTTTATATAATTTTTAATAGTAGCTGTGTTTAACAACTAGCTTGAAAAAAATCCAGAAAATTGAAAAAGTGACTCTTGTGAGCCAGAACTAGACAGCTCCAGCGTGATCACCACTGGAATGATGTCCTTCAGTTCTGGATTTTTTTTTTTTTTTTTTTTTTTTTTTTTTTTTTTTTTTTTTTTTTTTGAGACAGAATCTCACCGTGTTGCCCGGGCTAGAGTGCCGTGGCGTCAGCCTAGCTCACAGCAACCTCAAACTCCTGGGCTCAAGCAATCCTTCTGCCTCAGCCTCCCGAGTAGCTGGGACTACAGGCATGCGCCACCATGCCCGGCTAATTTTTTCTATATATTTTTAGCTGTCCAGATAATTTCTTTCTATTTTTTTTTAGTAGAGACGGGGTCTCGCTCTTGCTCAGGCTGGTCTCGAACTCCTGAGCTCAAACAATCCTCCCGCCTCGGCCTCCCAGAGTGCTAGGATTACAGGCGTGAGCCACCGCGCCCGGCCTCAGTTCTGGATTTTTAAAAAAATTATTTCTTGATTTTTTTTTTTCCTTCTTTTCATTTTCTCTGTTCTTTTTCTCTGAAATTTGTGTGAACTGATAGTCTTATTTTTTGCATTTTCTCTCCTATTTTTACTCTATTAGTCTTTTTGTTCCATTTTCTGAAAGATTTCCTGGACTTTGTCTTCTAACCTTTTGATTTTTATTTTTTCTAGTATATTAATTTTCAAGTTTCAATTTTCTTGATTACTATTATTATTTTTCTCCTTCTTACAGATCTTGTTCTTGTTTCATGGGTACAATACCTTGTCTAATGTTCCTAAAAATATATGGAATTGTGTTTGTGTGTGTGTTTAGTTTTTATTTCCGTGCATTGTCAGGTTCTACCGAGTTGCTTTTATTGTTTGTTGTGCTTTCATGTAAGAAATTTCCTTCAGATATCTTGCTGATATTTGCTCATTTTTAAGAAGGAAGTGCAATAAATCTGATTGGAACATTCTTTGCATGCACGGAGACTTGTTGATGTGGACCTCACTGTGGTATGATCTTCCCCATTTTACTGGGGAAGCTCTTTATCAATTAGCTATTACTGTGTCACAAACCACTCCAGAACTTAATGGGTTAAAACAACAACCGCTTATTATTTCTCATTAGCCTATGTGTTGGTTGGGTGGCTCTTGTGATCAGGCCCAAGTGTGGCTGATCTCAGCTGGGCTCACTCACGTGTCTGCCATCAGCTGTGGGTTGGCTGGGGCCCGGCTGGTCTAGGATGGCCTTGGCTGGGACGACTTGGCTCTGTCGCCTGTGGCCTTGTGGAGTTATGTATTTTTTTTTAAATCCTCATATTATCATTTTAGTGGGATTTTATGCAGGGTAGGGGAAAATACGTATGCCTAA